>JAULAV010004234.1:0-26961 GCA_030789695.1 Scilla litardierei | reverse complement strand
TGAGGTGCACATATATCGGTCCAGCCTTGAGCCGCCAAATGGCACCCGATCTATTACATCGGCCTCCAACTTTACGGCAGTAGTCCTCTCTATTGACAGGGATTCATGAGTAACAGGCGGGAACTGATATAATGGAGCCGGTGCAAAGGCAGGAGCGATGTGTATTCAAACGGAACGTGAATGCCCATGAGGTGCACGTATATCGGTCCAGCCTTGAGCCGCCGTTTGGCACCCGATCTATTACCTCGGCCTCAACCTTTACGACAATAGTCCTCTCTATTGACAGGGATTCATGAGTAACAGGCGGGAACTGATATAATGGAGCCGGTGCAAAGGCAGGAGCGATGTGTATTCAAACGGAACGTGAATGCCCATGAGGTGCACGTATATCGGTCCAGCCTTGAGCCGCCGTTTGGCACCCGATCTATTACCTCGGCCTCCACCTTTACGGCAGTAGTCCTCTCTATTGACAGGGATTCATGAGTAACAGGCGGGAACTGATATAATGGAGCCGGTGCAATGGCAGGAGCGATGTGTATTCAAACGGAACGTGAATGCCCATGAGGTGCACGTATATCGGTCCAGCCTTGAGCTGCCGTTTGGCACCCGATCTATTATTTCGGCCTCCACCTTTACGGCAATAGTCCTCTCTAATGACAGGGATTCATTAGTAACAGGCGGGAACTGATATAATGGAGCCGGTGCAAAGGCAGGAGCGATGTGTATTCAAACGGAACGTGAATGCCCATGAGGTGCACGTATATCGGTCCAGCCATGAGCCGCCGATTGGCACCCGATCTATTACCTCGGCCTCCACCTTTACGGCAGTAGTCCTCTCTATTGACAGGGATTCATGAGTAATAGGCGGGAACTGATATAATGGAGCCGGTGCAAAGGCAGGAGCGATGTGTATTCAAACGGAACGTGAATGCCCATGAGGTGCACGTATATCGGTCCAGCCTTGAGCCGCCGATTGGCACCCGATCTATTACCTCGGCCTCCACCTTTACGACAGTAGTCCTCTCTATTGACAGGGATTCATTAGTAACAGGCGGGAACTGATATAATGGAGCCGGTGCAAAGACAGGAGCGATGTGTATTCAAACGGAACGTGAATGCCCATGAGGTGCATGTATATCGGTCCAGCCTTGAGCCGCCGTTTGGCACCCGATCTATTACCTCGGCCTCCACCTTTACGGCAGTAGCCCTCTCTATTGACAGGGATTCATGAGTAACAGGCGGGAACTGATATAATGGAGCCGGTGCAAAGGCAGGAGCGATGTGTATTCAAACGGTAGTGATCGTCAAGGTAATAGGTGCAGTCAAGAGAAAGGGCTTTCTCCTCTCTTCCAAGAGAGTCTTCAACACACAACACACTTCTCCTTCAAGTTCTACTTCAAGGCATATGGGATTGTAAGTGTTGCTTTCATAATTTCATAACTTTCGTTATTTTGTTTTTGTGCTAGGTTTGCGAGAGAGGTTTGCTTACTCCCAAGTTGTAGGAGTGAAGGACATCGATTGTATTCGATTTCACTTGTAGGGTTGCTACAAGTGGGTTTAAAGGCAACCTCACGTTAGGGTTCTAACTTGAGTATCTGGAGGTATCCGGGTGGAAGGGACGTAGGATAACCGGTAACAAGGCGGGAAGTTACTTGCGTAATCCGAACCCTTGAAACATAATTGTGTTTGCATTTGTTTATTATTTGGGTTTAATTTTAATTCCGCACTATATTTGTTGATCATATATCATATATGTGTGAATTTTGTGATATGGTCTCCATGTATGCTTTATCTATATGTGTTGTGATTTGAGACGTTAAGTTTCCTTCGTGTATCTCAATGTTGATATTGGACTTTCGTTCCTCTTATCACCTAAGTTTATAATGTGGTTTTATGATTTTTTGGATTTTATATATATTTAGACTCTTATTTGGCACGATTGTTGTTATTTTACTCCCGCCTTTTGGATAATGCCATAGGGGGATTGAAATAAACAAACAGAATCATAATGAATGTTCTAGGTATGGTCTAATAAACAGACATACAAAAACTGGATGTAGGTTGCTACACTGTTTTTTTATACATCGGAGGTTGCTACATTGACTCTCCAAATTTGGATGGCCCTGTAGCAAACCGGCAAAATGATTCCAGTTTTGCAGGGCGGTTGATGGAGGGAAAACGCCATATTTGGCGTGTTGTTGCAGTGTGGTTTGGAGATGATATAACCGGCCAACTACCGCTTAGACTTGCATGGAGTCGTCGAATATAGCTTAATTCACGTAAACTAAATATGGAAAAAAATACCTAATTAAATGTCACATCATCTACCAACTAGATTCAATGGGGTTGGATAGTGGGGTGTCGAGACTCGAGAATATATTGTGGGGCCCGCTAAACAATATGTGTACCTTCGCGTTCGAATGTTGTTAACTGGGCAATTTGCAGTAGGTTTCGCGTCGTTCCGCTGTGCTGCGTTGAAAAATTCTATCTTTTTCCCTCTGTGGGCTCCACTTTCATGTGTTACTAACTTACTATTAATAAGACGAAAAGCGATGGTACGTAAAGATGGATGAGGTGGATGAGGTGAGAGGTTGGTGGGACCACAAACAAGAATTCGACCGGTCATCTACTCATCCTTTTGCCGAATTTGCTGGTACTTTGTTTGAGAAAAGTTTTTCACGTAAGCGCCATATCAGCGAATATTTGTATCTCCTCACACAACTGTATACAGTAATGCCATTTGTGCGCGATGAGGAAATTCGTATAATAAATCCAAATATCGACCGCGCACAACTATCCCTCATTTACGCATATACTGCGTGTGACTAAATTATGTTTGCTCACCGCAGACAACGGTTCAAATTTTGCCCCGTTTTACGCGCTCAGTAATTAATCCGCCGTTTATTTATACTTGTAATAACAAACGGAAGAGCGAGAGAGTCAAGAAGCAAGATGGCCACCCATAATGCAGGACCCGGCAAAAAATTTGAGTTGCCGCCAAACTCTGAGTATTAATGTAGCAGACCGCAAAAAAACCCCGCGAAGACCCCAGAAAACCCCGCCATGCGTCCGGTCAAGTGGAGGATATTTATCCCGCCAAATTTGGGGATATATCACCATTCGCCATGATTTGTGCCTTCACTGCAGATATGGCTGAGAAATCGTGTCAGTGGGACGAAGAAACTTTGCAAGGCCAGTCTTCAGAGGGAAGAAGAGACGGTGACGTAGATGATAACTGTTCCCTTCATGACAGGGGGGATGTGCGGCCGCAGTTGCCTGAGACTCCCCTAAGGGATACGTGGCCATGGGGAGGTCTCGTTCCGGCAGGCTATGTCCCCTCGGCGTACGAGGGGGCATTGCTGTTGAATCCGCCCACTGACGTTCCATCGGAAGGTACTAGGGGGAACCGTCATCGGAAGGTACTAGGGGGCCAGTCGGTTGGTGGAGAAATCCATCCTTCCCATTGACCAAAGTGTCATGGGTCAAATTGACATTGAAAGGCTCGCTAACTCAGTCATTTATGGCAGTTACCAGGGTAAGTACTAATGTCGTCTCGTTGTGCTGTTGCCTTACTCCTACAGTCTTACTTATCCATGATTCCCTACAGTCTTATTAATTTTGGCCGGTTGTTCGCGGTGAGCAATTTTGTTAGTGCGAAAAAAAACTCCGACTCGTCCACTCAATAAAATTTGCTGATATATCCACAGTTATTGCTGCTCGCACCGTGCAAATTTTTAATGGTTAACAGAAATGCTCACAGCGCACAACTGCGATATATTGGAACCTTTGGTCTTACTAATAGTCTAAGAGACCCCTCGAGTCTGTAGATCAGTGTTGGTGAACGTACAGAGCAGGGATCGTTAATATACAGCGGATTGCTACCAGCCGGATGTTCTGCTCTATAATGATTAATGCATGCCTAAGTTTTGCGCGTTGGGATAAACTGTAGCCACTAAAAAAATAGCCCAACGCGCACAGCGGGCAAAATTATGCCCTTAGGCTCGGGCAAAATTACGAGCACAACGGGCAAACAACGCGCACAACGGGCAAAAATTACGCGCACAACGGGCAAAACAACGCGTACAACGGGCAAAAAGGAAAGCCTGTGGTTCGCTTTTTGAGCATATAAAAGGTAGTTTATCAACAATTGTTAAACGCGCACACACCAAGTAGCCTTATGCCCAGTGTGCGCATTGAGCAAAGTTGCGACGATAGCCCATTTGCTCAACGCGCCCCGCTCGGACTAATTTTGCCCGTTGTGCGCTTTGAGCATATTTGTTGGATGCTGTAATTTTTGTTCCCACGGTCAATCATTCACACTCCTATTTTCATCATACTAAAATTGTGATTCCGCAATATGCCAACAGTCAAACTTCACTTAGAAACTTTACTTAGTCAATCTGATTCAGAAACTGCATGCAAACCTTTTGATTAACGCTGATACATATTCAAACGGTGACCATTCCAAAATGGCCAACCCATTCTAACATACTGAATTACGTACAGATACAGATCCAAACAGATACATATCCCTTTACTCTTACAAACTGATACATTTGAGTGTCTTCATAGATGTTTGCAATGAAGTGGCGCGTGATCTGCGTGTTTCCCCTTTCAACTTTCGCGAGTTCATCGGGCACACATCTTCGTTGCGTTTATTAACGTCCTTGGATAGTTGGATATGAGTGTCGTGTCGTTGTAACCTGCAGTCAAGTATGTAGCCGTGTCAAACACAACGCCTGGAACCCCGATTCCCCTGTGGCGATGTACGACACGGGCAATGCGCTCCACATCTACGTTGCAGTTGCCGAATTTCTGCCCTGATCGCTCAAGATGATTGTCATACCAGATGTTTGCAATGACGTGGAACTTTGTCCTTTATAGGAGACGCCGTGAATTGGAAAGTCGACAGACCGTTTCGCGTATTACCGTCATTGTTGTCGTCGTTGTAACATGAAGTCAGGACAAAAGACACCAATTGGAACTCCGTTACCGGAGAAGATGTAAAACAACACAGGGTTGCATAAGAAGTTGTGTTTGGGAGTGTAAGAGATCGGAAAGGATAGGATGGAGTGTCTGTGCGTCAAAGATGATGTACAGTGAAACGATGAAGGGTTTGATGGAGGAGATGGAGTGTATAAAGAGGAGATGGAGATGGATATGGAGTGTATAGCAAGACACGCAAAACAAATACATAGCCACAATTCATAATAGGAGGGAATAACAATCTATCATGGTACAACACCCAGCAGCTTTCCTGAAACATGAGAGACAGCATAGCCAATATCACCCCAAAAGAATATGGTATGATCATCGTACACATTTTTCATAGTGTTGTTTGGGACAAATTTTCTCAACGCAGTTGCAACACCCCCCCAGCATTGTCGGGGATGCTTGATTATAAATGGACGATAGCCCTTCGTTGCATAAGTTTCCAACATGAACCATTTACCTTTACGTGAAAAGAGTACTGGATGAATGCTATCGTCCATATCTATATCAAGCATGCACGAACAGCTGAATGACTTATTGTTTCCATACGGAGGTTGTGTGGGCAAATAAAGAAGATGATAGAAGAAAGTAGACGAAGTTTAGAGAAGATGAGTGCTCGTTGTCCGCCATTTATAGGGGAAATTAGACCAATCATAATGAAGCGTATAAAAAGTCCATGATCCTACAATAATGCAATGGATCTCGGGAATCAACATTTAGAGCATCTCCAAAGGGGCTCCCTAAATTATTTTAGAATGTGGAAAAAAATAGGTTAATTACTCTCCGTGCAAAACCATGAAACCCTACGGTTTTTCGCCTTGATCACATAATAGGAAAATTACACTCAACAATACTACTCTCCACTAAGATTTTTTAATACATTATATTCGCCGCGCACACCTGGCTAAATAATACAGAGGCGAGTAACTATCATAATTGCTCACCGCGCAGAACGTTTAGAAAACGAGAATTGCACAATGCGCAAAACGCAGAACGCATGACATCGAATTGTATTGATGAGAAGAAGTAGAGTTAATGTGTGGCTACATCGAAGACCCCGTCATGCTACAGAGGGGTTCTCGTGAATATACAAATGACTGCTCATCTACAGCGGATTTGTCACGACCCGCTTCCCTAAAATGGAGGCGAGACGTGAAAAGGTCCGCACGAGAGTGGAGCTGTGAAGCCCCAAACCCGATAAGCGTCCACAATACATAAACAGGTTCCTGTAATCACAACAGAATAACAATAATAACACAAGGAGAGACTGAAATAAAATTCCACATCTCACAAAATGTCCAACATCAACAAAATTCCAACATCCAGAAAAGCCACCAGGCTAAAAGAAAAGAGTCTAAAGGCCCAGAACAAGGCCAACAAAAGATGCCACAACAACAAGTATGGGTGCTACGCACCGATAACAAAACAACTGTCTAATAAAAGTAAAACACAACGAGGGCACTAGGACTGGTCCCCAGTGTCCACGTCCTCCCCGTCCAACACAAGCACGGGCTCGGCGTCTGCAAACACCTCGTCCCCAACAAGTAACTCAGGCTCGGGCTCTAACATGTGTCACCCAAAAGAGAAAAGGGGCACATGTCAGCAAGTCGAACGACTTGTGCAAGGAAACGGGAATAATGGTAAACTAGCAACCTAGCAATTAAAACATGGTGCATGGCAAGTAAAGTACGGTGGTAACAAGTAAGGTAAAGGAGAGTACAATTGGCAAGTATCAAGTAGTAGGGGTGACATGTAATGTCAAGTAACAAGTAAGGTAAAGTGTAGTACAAGCGGCAAGGGGTTGTTGTGACATGTAATGTCAAGTAAAAAGTACAAGTATAAGGGATCACTCAACGAGTGCCCTATTGCCCGCAGGCTGTGTTCAAGTATCAAGTACAAGGGATCACTCAACGAGTGCCCTATTGCCCGCAAGCTGTGATGAGCTCGTCTTCTGGAACACGAGCCAGAAAGTGTATTTGATAAGTATGGCGTAGGGGTGCACCTAGCCGGAACAAGTAACACTAGTATGTAGCGATGCTACGCAATCACGATGAGTATTCAAGCATGCATTGACATGAGCAGATAATTCGCATACCGTTAATTAAATTAAACGTGACAGGCGAAATGCGATAACAGTTAAGGATGCATGGATGACATGAACAGTTAATACGCGTACCGTTTAGGGAAAGTAAACGTGACATACAAGCATGATGAAGGTGACGGACCAAGCTTCGTTGTCAAGCTAGGTCAATGGCGTCTAAACGGCTATCCTTTCACCGTCTAGTCTCTTTTACGCTAAAGCAAGGGAAATGGCCTAAGACATGGCCTAAATCAAGAGATGCAAGTTTCACTTGCCTATCACCGGGGAGAACGGTTACGAAAGTTCGTCTCCGCGGATGCTAGCCTACGGGGAATCGCTGTTATGGGGAACAATCATCAAAACACAAGTATTTTATTAGGGTTTCATAAAAATTGTAATAGGGTAAGAAAACAACGGTAGATCGATTTCTTACCGAGAGGAGGCGGAAGGAACACTCCGGGGAACCCTAGGACCAGATCTGGAAAAGATTGGAGAAGTTTGGGGAAACTAGGGTTTTGGGGGATTTGGGGATTTTGATGGGTTTTGATGGAGATTTGGGGAAGATGAGAGGTAGATAGAGTAGATGGATGGATTGGATGATGGATTTAGGGCTTGGAATGAAGGAATGGAGCTTGGAGGAAGATGGGGGCTCAATGGGGGTGAAACTAGGGCTTAGGGTCGTGTTGGAGAAGAAGAAGTCGTTTGGGAGGGGTATTTATAGGTTGGGCTGGCGGCTGCCCAGAAATTAGGGTTTTAACACTGGTTAGTCGGTCAAAGAGCAACCACTGACCGACTAGTTTGGCAACTAGTCGGTCGGTCGACCAACGCTGACCGACTAAGTGCAAACAGTAACTCCTGAACGAAAATAGGATTCTAGAGTTAGTCGGTCCATGAACAAGTACTGACCGACTAGTTTTACATCTAGTCGGTCGATGACCGTTCTTAGACCGACTAAGAGTAAACAGTAACTGATACAAAAATAATTTGATGAGTTAGTCGGTTCAAGAAGCATTGCTGACCGACTAGTTTGCAACCTAGTCGGTCAACCAACGTTCTTAGACCGACTAACGATAAACAGTAACTCCTGAGAAATTTAGAAAGCTAATTAGTCGGTCCAAGAAGGATTGCCGACCGACTGGATCGTCATCTAGTCGGTCGGTGGCCCTTCTTACACCGGCTAATGAGCACAGAAAGTACCGATACGGAGCGCGGGGCCCCGGGATCGATTCCTAAGACTCCTAGGCTTGATCTAACAGTTAGATACGACCGTTATGAAGTCCGTCACGAGTGACATACTTCGAAATCGACAATCCTAAGGAAGAAGCGAGAAAATACGACGAATCGATCGAAAATGAAATCTACGGAGACGAAAACCACACAAGAGGAGAAAATCCACCAAAACACATATTATATTATATTATAATCAGATACCAGAAAAGCAGTCGTTACATCCTCCCCAACTTAAGAAAAATTCCGTCCTCGGAATTTCCAAAAACTCACGAGTCCGGAAACAAAAGTGGGAAACGCTCTCGCATCTCATCATCATTCTCCCAAGTAGACTCTCCAGGTGAACCGTGTCGCCACATCACCCTCACAAGATTGACAATCTTGTTCCGAAGCGATTTCTGACGCCTGTCCAGAATCTGCACCGGATACTGGTCATACGGCATATCGGGGCGAACGGTAATCTCCGAAAAATCCACCGCATGAGACGGATCGCTAATGTATCGACGAAGCTGCGACACATGGAAAACATTGTGAACTCCTTCCAAAGATGGCGGCAAGGCCAAGCGGTAAGCTACCTCGCCAACCCTCTCCAAAACGTCAAACGGTCCAATGTATCGCGGGCTCAACTTTCCACGCTTCCCGAAACGAATCACACCACGATTCGGGGAAATCTTCAAGAACACATGGTCGCCCGGCTGAAACTCCAAAGGACGACGTTTAGCATTCGCCCAATGCTTAAAACGGTCCTGAGCAATTCTCAACCTCTCCCGAATATTCCTGACGATATCCACGGCCTCCACGATCATCTCAGGTCCCAACAACTCCCGATCACCAACGTCATCCCAACTCAATGGCGATCGACATTTCCTCCCATAAAGAGCGGCGAAAGGCGCCATGCCAATACTCGCCTGGAAGCTGTTATTGTAGGAAAACTCCACCAAATGCAGATGGTCCTCCCACGAACCCTTGAAATCCAACATGCATGCCCTCAGCATGTCTTCCAAAATCTGAATCGTCCTCTCGGACTGGCCATCCGTCTGCGGATGGTACGCCATGCTGAAACTCAGACGCGTACCCAAACTCTTCTGCAAACTCTGCCAGAACTGAGATGTGAACCTCGTGTCTCTGTCAGACACGATACTCACGGGGACTCCATGAAGTCGCACAACCTCCTGTACGATTCACGTTACATCACTATCTAAACTAGGAAAAAGGAAATAGAACGGAGAGTAAAAGGATTTTACCTCCATATATCTCCTCGCTAGCGCCTCAGTGGACTGTCCCACTCGGAACGGAATAAAATGCGCAGATTTGGTCAATCGATCTACGATCATCCAAATCGCGTCATTCTGCTTCGGACTCCGAGGTAGTCCAGTCACGAAATCCATAGTGATGTGTTGCCACTTCCACTCCGGAATCGGAAGCGGTTGTAGCAACCCGGCCGTATGCTGATGCTCCGCCTTCACTTGCTGGCAAACCAAGCACTTGGCTACACTCCGAGCCACACACCTCTTCATACCATGCCACCAATAATTCAGACGAAGATCCTGGTACATCTTGGTGCCACCAGGATGCACAGAATACGGCGAACTGTGTGCCTCCACCATCAGCTCCTCTCTGATATCCCCAGCAGGCACACACAACCTGGCTCCAAACCTCAGCGAGCCATCCTCATGAATCAAAAAGTCAGTCCGCAGACCGGCTTCCACCTGCTCCCGAATCCTCACCAGCTTCGGATCCTCAGCCTGGCCAGCCTTAATCCGATCCACGATCGTCGACTGTACCTGCATGTACATCAACGACGAAGCCTCTCCAGGAAGAACAATCTCCACGCCAGACTCGCAAAAATCTTGCTGCAATCTCCACTGCGAGGTCAAAATCATCACTGCCGGAAGCCTACTCAAAGCATCCGGAACCACATTCACCTTGCCAGGGTGAAACTGCAAATCAATATCATAATCCGCCATAAGCTCCAACCATCGACGCTGTCGCATGTTAAGCTCCTTCTGAGTGAAAATATACTTCAAGCTTTTGTGATCGGTGAAAATCTTCACTTTCTCACTCAGCAGGAAGTGCCTCCAAATCTTAAGAGCAAACACAACAGCAGCCAACTCCAAGTCATGCGTCAGATAATTCTTCTCATGAACCTTAAGCTGACGAGACGCATACGCCACAACGTGCCCGTGCTGATGCAACACACAACCGAGACCCTTGCCAGAAGCATCGCAAAAGATCTCAAATCCACCGCTACGATCAGGCACAACCAGAATAGGGGCACTCGTCAACCTCTCCTTCAGGACACCAAAAGCCCTCTCACAATCACCCGACCAGACATAAGCAATATCCTTCCGCATCAACCTGGTCATCGGCTCAGCAATACGAGAAAAGTCCTTAATGAATCGCCGATAATAACCAGCAAGTCCAAGAAAACTCCGAATCTCAGACGCTGACGACGGAACAGGCCACTCCCTGATGGCCCGAATCTTCTCGGGATCCACTGAAATACCATCTCCAGTCACCACATGCCCGAGAAAAGCAACTCGATCCAACCAAAACTCGCACTTCGAAAACTTAGCATACAAACGATGCTTCCTCAGAATCTCCAACACCGTCCTTAAGTGCGAGGCATGCTCTTCCTCCGACTTCGAATAGATCAGAATGTCGTCAATAAAGATAACGACAAACTTATCAAAGAAGTCGTAGAAAATCAGGTTCATCAGATTCATGAAAATTGCGGGCGCGTTAGTTACGCCGAAAGGCATAACCACGAACTCATAGTGTCCATACTTCGTCCTGAACGCTGTCTTCGGAACATCTCCCTTCTTCACCTTCAACTGATGGTAACCACTCCTCAAATCCAATTTAGAAAACACCCTCGAACCTCCAAGCTGATCAAAAATATCATCGATGTGAGGCAACGGGTATTTATTCTTAATGGTTACCGCATTCAACTCCCGATAGTCCACGCACATGCGACGCGAACCATCCTTCTTCTTAACCAACAACACTGGTGCTCCCCACGGAGACACGCTAGGATTAATATAACCCTTCTGTAAAAGCTCATCCAACTGCTTTTGCAACTCCTCCAACTCAGCAGGTGCCATACGATACGGCGCCTTCGAAATCGGCTGCGCGCCTGGAACAAGATCGATAGAAAATTCCAGAGCTCGATCAGGCGGCAAACCAGACATCTCCTCGGGGAAGACGTCGCCAAAATCTCGCACCACAGCTGGCCACTCCAGCTCCATCTGCATAGCCACAGCCTCCACCGGCCTGGCCCGAAATCTGACTGGACCAAGCGAACTGCTACCACGACTGAACTCAAACACTGGGTGTCCGGGAATCTCGAACACCACCTTCTTCCTCCTGCAGTCGATCGTAGCATAGAAGCTCGCAAGCCAATCCATCCCAAGAACTGCATCATAGTTGATGATGTCGTGGACAATGAAATCAGCACAAAGCTCACGTCCACAAACCACCAACGGGCAAGAATTGCACCCACGATGCACCGAGACTACACCGTTCCCTGTGACGATATTCCAACTCTTAGGAAGAGAGGACGTCGACAAAGAATGCTTCTCCACGAAGCTCCGGGCCAAAATGCACATCGATGCACCAGAGTCAAAGAGGACTCGTGCAGGAAACGTGCAAACCAAAACCACACCTAACAAGCAATTAACAATCAAATCCTAGTCTAGCAAACAATCATGAGCAATCAACCAATATAATCAAAAATCAAACTAACTAAGGAAGATAAATAGCTAGAATGAGCGTTACCTGCAATAACTTCATCCACGGCCATGCTCTCCTCCTCAGTCATCAGAAAGGCCTGCCCTCTCGGCGGAACAGCCTGCCGAAAGGCCTGTCTCTGTGGAACAAGGGGCGCTCCACGTCCAACGGGCACAGGAGCTCGCTGCTGCAACGGCTGTGCTGCAATAGGAGCCCGCCAAGGCTGTCTCGACTTCGGACACTCCCGGATGGTGTGGGCAGGATCTCCGCAGACAATGCACTGCCCTAGAAACCTCCTACACTGATCCCTGAGGTGTCCAGTCTTGCCACAGAAATGGCAAGTCTTCAGGATAGGCCCTCCTGGCCTCTTGAACTGCACCGGATGACTAGGCTTGAAACCAGGCCTAACCACCGCACTGGCCTGCTCCATAAGCCTCTTCCCAGCTCCGGAAACATGTCCCTTCCTCTGATTCAAATTCAACTCCTGCCGCCTCGCAGCAATCAGAACCTTCTGATATGTCTCCAAGTCAGAAGAGGTCACAAAGCTCTGAAGCTCCAAGGCAAGTCCCTGGAGAAATCGCTGAGCTTTCTCATCGGCATCCTGCACCATCTTAGGTGCAAACCGACTGAGCCTCGTGAACTCCTGGTGGTACTGATCCACCGACAAGCTCCCCTGCTTCAGATCTATAAAGCGCTGCAGCATCACCTGCCGAGCAGCCTTCGGGAAGAACTCTCCATCGAATCTGGACTTGAAGGTAGCCCAGACGATCGGCTCCACCAGCATCTTCTCTTCAGCATCCCACCAATTCCTGGCGTTATCCTTCAGCTGCCTCTTAGCCAGATCAACCCATCCAGCCGGGTTAATCTTCGCCATTGCCAAGTTATCCTCAATGTTCCTTATCCATTCGTCGGCAGCCAGAGGACCCTCAGAACCATCAAAATATGCGGGACCCAGCTCCCGAAATTGCTTCGCTCCTGGCTCAGAGCATGGGGCATCTGGAAGAGCCCGGGCAGCTCGAGCAAGTGGAGCATTCTGGACTTGCAGAAGCACGCCCTGCTGCACTTGCATCATCTGCAACATCATCCGCATCATCTCACCGCTGGTGGGTTCCCGCTCAGGCTCCTCATCATGAGGGAGCGCACCACTGCCCCCACCATGGGTGAAACGCCTTCCTGCCATCTAGTGACACATAAAACGAATCAGATTAGACTCATAGCTTATGACTCGGACGTCAAACTTAATTTGTTGGACATTCAAATATTATTATTGCCATTCCAAGAATCGCAGTTACAGAAGGACCTACATGGGCCACCACTAAAACCTGTCACGACCCGCTTCCCTAAAATGGAGGCGAGACGTGAAAAGGTCCGCACGAGAGTGGAGCTGTGAAGCCCCAAACCCGATAAGCGTCCACAATACATAAACAGGTCCCTGTAACCACAACAGAATAACAATAATAACACAAGGAGAGACTGAAATAAAATTCCACATCTCACAAAATGTCCAACATCAACAAAAGTCCAACATCCAGAAAAGCCACCAGGCTAAAAGAAAAGAGTCTAAAGGCCCAGAACAAGGCCAACAAAAGATGCCACAACAACAAGTATGGGTGCTACGCACCGATAACAAAACAACTGTCTAATAAAAGTAAAACACAACGAGGGCACTAGGACTGGTCCCCAGTGTCCACGTCCTCCCCGTCCAACACAAGCACGGGCTCGGCGTCTGCAAACACCTCGTCCCCAACAAGTAACTCAGGCTCGGGCTCTAACATGTGTCACCCAAAAGAGAAAAGGGGCACATGTCAGCAAGTCGAACGACTTGTGCAAGGAAACGGGAATAATGGTAAACTAGCAACCTAGCAATTAAAACATGGTGCATGGCAAGTAAAGTACGGTGGTAACAAGTAAGGTAAAGGAGAGTACAATTGGCAAGTATCAAGTAGTAGGGGTGACATGTAATGTCAAGTAACAAGTAAGGTAAAGTGTAGTACAAGCGGCAAGGGGTTGTTATGACATGTAATGTCAAGTAAAAAGTACAAGTACAAGGGATCACTCAACGAGTGCCCTATTGCCCGCAGGCTGTGTTCAAGTATCAAGTACAAGGGATCACTCAACGAGTGCCCTATTGCCCGCAAGCTGTGATGAGCTCGTCTTCTGGAACACGAGCCAGAAAGTGTATTTGATAAGTATGGCGTAGGGGTGCACCTAGCCGGAACAAGTAACACTAGTATGTAGCGATGCTACGCAATCACGATGAGTATTCAAGCATGCATTGACATGAGCAGATAATTCGCATACCGTTAATTAAATTAAACGTGACAGGCGAAATGCGATAACAGTTAAGGATGCATGGATGACATGAACAGTTAATACGCGTACCGTTTAGGGAAAGTAAACGTGACATACAAGCATGATGAAGGTGACGGACCAAGCTTCGTTGTCAAGCTAGGTCAATGGCGTCTAAACGGCTATCCTTTCACCGTCTAGTCTCTTTTACGCTAAAGCAAGGGAAATGGCCTAAGACATGGCCTAAATCAAGAGATGCAAGTTTCACTTGCCTATCACCGGGGAGAACGGTTACGAAAGTTCGTCTCCGCGGATGCTAGCCTACGGGGAATCGCTGTTATGGGGAACAATCATCAAAACACAAGTATTTTATTAGGGTTTCATAAAAATTGCAATAGGGTAAGAAAACAACGGTAGATCGATTTCTTACCGAGAGGAGGCAGAAGGAACACTCCGGGGAACCCTAGGACCAGATCTGGAAAAGATTGGAGAAGTTTGGGGAAACTAGGGTTTTGGGGGATTTGGGGATTTTGATGGGTTTTGATGGAGATTTGGGGAAGATGAGAGGTAGATAGAGTAGATGGATGGATTGGATGATGGATTTAGGGCTTGGAATGAAGGAATGGAGCTTGGAGGAAGATGGGGGCTCAATGGGGGGTGAAACTAGGGCTTAGGGTCGTGTTGGAGAAGAAGAAGTCGTTTGGGAGGGGTATTTATAGGTTGGGCTGGCGGCTGCCCAGAAATTAGGGTTTTAACACTGGTTAGTCGGTCAAAGAGCAACCACTGACCGACTAGTTTGGCAACTAGTCGGTCGGTCGACCAACGCTGACCGACTAAGTGCAAACAGTAACTCCTGAACGAAAATAGGATTCTAGAGTTAGTCGGTCCATGAACAAGTACTGACCGACTAGTTTTACATCTAGTCGGTCGATGACCGTTCTTAGACCGACTAAGAGTAAACAGTAACTGATACAAAAATAATTTGATGAGTTAGTCGGTTCAAGAAGCATTGCTGACCGACTAGTTTGCAACCTAGTCGGTCAACCAACGTTCTTAGACCGACTAACGATAAACAGTAACTCCTGAGAAATTTAGAAAGCTAACTAGTCGGTCCAAGAAGGATTGCCGACCGACTGGATCGTCATCTAGTCGGTCGGTGGCCCTTCTTACACCGGCTAATGAGCACAGAAAGTACCGATACGGAGCGCGGGGCCCCGGGATCGATTCCTAAGACTCCTAGGCTTGATCTAACAGTTAGATACGACCGTTATGAAGTCCGTCACAAGTGACATACTTCGAAATCGACAATCCTAAGGAAGAAGCGAGAAAATACGACGAATCGATCGAAAATGAAATCTACGGAGACGAAAACCACACAAGAGGAGAAAATCCACCAAAACACATATTATATTATATTATAATCAGATACCAGAAAAGCAGTCGTTACAGGATTGATGTCAGACAGATGAAGAGACGTTAATTGCGATGGGAGAGAATTGATGTAGCTGGAGCGATTTGAAAGCTCTCAGGGAGACCTTTGACCCGAAAAATGACACAAATGTCCTCAAAAGCAAGAGCAATTGTGACCCAGTGGAGAACTTTGTGGCAGTTCACCCTCACTGCTACAAAATTGGTTGTGTGTGGTGAGTAATTCTGAGGTTTGAGTGGTTTTGTGCGCTGAGCAATTCTGATTTTTGAGAGGTTGTGTGCGGTGAGCACTTCTGAGTTTGAGTGGTTCTGTGCGATGAGCAATTTTGAGTTTTGAGTGGATTTGTGCGCTAATCAATTCTGAGTTTTGAGTAGGTTTTGTGCGGTGAGCTTATTCTGAGTTTGAGTGGTTATGTGCGGTGAGTAATTCTGAGGTATGAGTGGTTTTGTAGCCGCTTACTTAATTGCTCAACGCTGAGACATAATTGATCAAAGCAAAGAAAGAAAAGCCCCCGTATTCGATCTCTCCTCACAATCCCAGGGTGTTAGGAACGATTTGCCTCTAGACACTCCTCCCCTCTCAAAAGAAACCTCCCGTTGGCCCGATCGTTGGATAGGCCCTCCTTTGATACCGGACCTCTCCTTCCCGACGAATTCTTCCTCTTACAGGCGGATCACCAACGAGTTATTACTCTTACACATGGAGCGGCCCGCCTTCCACTCCCCGACTTCCCTTGTAGAACTTACACCAGGGGACTTAGGGCGGACCGCTCCTCCCCTCCAACGCCTACTCCGTGACGACCTCCACCTCCTAGGGAGGCGTCGCCGAAACCTCCCGTTGGCCCGATCGTTGGATAGGACCTCCGTTGATACCCTACCTCTCCTTCCCGACGAATTCTTCCTTTCTCAGGCGGATCGCCGACGAGTTATTCGTCTTACACATGGAGCGGCCAGCCTTCCACTCCCCAAATTCCCTTGGAGAACTAACGCCAGGGGACTTAGGGCGGACCGCTCCTCCCCTCCAGCGCCTACTCCGTGACTACCTCCACCTCCGGTGGAGGCATCGCCGCCCGCGGGGTGTCGGTCCAAATCACCGGTGAAGGCATCGCCATGCCAATCACCCCACTGGGCACCACCGTTCCCAGACAACGGGTCCCTCCTCCATCCAACGGTCTGCCTTCCACTCATCGACCTCCCGTCGCACATCCTGAAGTGGAACGAAACCCCAGCCCGCCATCCAACGGCATGCCTTCCACTCCTTGATGCCCCGTCGCACATCCTGGTGCAGGTTATAGTAAATTGGAACGAAACCCCCGACCGCCATCCAAAGGCCTGCCTTCCACTCCTCGACCTCCCGTCGCACATCCTGATGCAGTTTACAGTAAAGTGGAACGGCCCCCCAGCCCGCCATCCAACGGACTGCCTTCAACCACTGGCGTCTTTATCGACGTATTGTAAAGAACGCGAAAATGTCCCTCCAAGCAAGTTGTTAAATTCCGTCTATGATAAAATTAACTTGTTTACATGCAAACTTTTAGATTTTCTCTGATACATAATCAATCTGAAGACATTTTAGATTAAATCGGCTACATATTCAATCGACTTCGTAAACTGATTGAAAATTTTTAGATTATATCTCATACATATTCCAATTGATGACATTTTCAAAATGACCCCGCCATTCAACTATATGGATGTACATACTGATACAGAACAAAACATATTCATTACCCCATGCTCTTTACAAACTGATACATATGATTGTCTTCGTAAGATGTTTGCAATGAAGGGGCTTTTTACCGGATCTATTGTCGGCGTGATCTGCGTGCTTCACCCTACAACGACGCCTGCAATGCCGACACTCCTATCCTGCCTACGGTTGCCGTAAGTCGGCAACGATGTTAACTAACGCAACGAAGCGACCATCTTCGTTGAGTTTATGGACGTGTTTGCCAACTATCTGCCACCGTAGCCCTTATAGGAGTGTCGTCATTGCAGGCGTCCTTGTACCCGGCTGTCAAGTATGACGCCGGTTCAAAGACACCGAAAAGAACTCCGATTCCCAAGAGGCGGTGAACACCGACACATGGTTCGTTATAAATAGAATGAGATTTTCATTTTCGAGATCGGAAAGGACAGTAGGAGGAGGTGTTTGTGTGTCTTAGACGATCTATAGTACAAATATGAAGGGGATGGAGGAGAAGATAGTGTAAAAGAGGAGATGGCCGTTCCACGTGAATGCGTGAAAAAAGTACTGGTTGAATTCTATCGTCCATTTTTATCTCAAGCATCAGGCCCGAACAGTAGAAAACCATCTCATCTTTACACCCCATATCCATCTCCATCTCGTCCATTTCTACCTCATGCATCATGCTCGAACATAAGAAGACCTTATTGTTTCCAGACGGAGGTTGTGTGGGCAAAAAGAAGAAGATGATATAAGAAATTAGAGGAAGTTGTGAGAAGATGAGGGCTCCTTGTCCGCCAATTTATAGGGGAATTGGACCAATCAAAATGAAACTAAACAGTTTTTCGCCTTGATCAACAATGATGCCAATTGGAAAATTACTCCCAACAATACTAATCTCCACTAATCCTTTTTAAAACATTTTATTCGACGCGCACACCGTGCTAAATAATACAGGAGCGAGTAACAAACTAACAATCAGAATTGCTCACCGCGCAAAACGCATGGAAAAATGGAATTGCTCAAGGCGCACAACGCACAACGCATGGCAGCGATTTGTTTTGGTTTATGAGGATGTGACCGAAGTAGAGTTAATGTGTGGCTCCATCGAAGACCCCGTCATGCTACAGGAGGGGTTCTCGTGAATATACAAAATACTGCACGTCAATCTACAGCTGATTGATACCAGACATGTACAGTTCTCAAGAATGTTTGACCGGCCGGTGGGATGTGAGCTGGAAAAATTAATAGCCGCTAACATAATTGCACAAAGCTAGGAACAAACAAATTTATGGCCGTTGTGCGTGATGAGCAAATTTTTAATGGTTTACATAATTGCTCATAGCGAACAACAAGAAACGACAGGTGTAGACGCTTTGAGTCGTTGTGCGCTTTAACATGTGTTCGCTTTGAGCATCTAAGGTATTTTATAGACAATGGTTTAACGCGCACAACCAATCTGAAGACATATTCAATCGAATTCAACTATATTGATGTACATACTGATACAGACCCAAACTGATTCATTAGCCTATGCTCTTACAAACTGATACATATGATTAAGCCTGGATGGCGGCCCTTGGTCACATAGGTTGGCGGTGAATGGCTACTGTCCCTCTGAGGCACAAGCACACCTTCCTGTTGTTTTCGATCGCTTGTCTCGCATCCAAATTGAAGAATAAAATGAAGAAGAATCTCTTCGGAATACGAAAAAAGGTGAAATTCATTTTAGCATCGATCCAGAGGTTCTCGAATGCTTCATTGGATGCGAGCCCTTGCGGTGTACATCGACCACGTTTACAGTTACCGTGCTCAGCGTATTTGTCATGCAATCCGATGGCATCTGCTGATCCCAGTATTCTAGCGCTGAAGCTTCCGGGTCTGGAAAATCAAACATTTCATCCTGGTAACAAAATAGAATGCTTAATGCCATCATACATACATACGTAGTTTTGAATTATTCAGAGGAAATAATTAGAAAATTTGTACTTACTCCAATGACTAGATCCTCCAGGTTCGGGCAGCTATTCAGCAAGCATGACGGGATTGAAAACGTCGTTGTTGTGCATGGTATCCATCTGAGGGTGAGTTCTTTCATCTTCGGCAAGAGACACCACAGAGTAACGGGCATGATATAGATATCTGATATGGACGATAGCATTCATTTAGCTGTTCGTCCATTTATAATCAGGCATGCCCGAAAAAGGGTTTCCAGATGTGAGGATTTCGCCTTCCACGAACAGCTGAAGGACTTACTGTTTCAATAGGAAGGTTGTGGGGGCAAATAAAGAAGAAGATGATGGAAGAAAGTAGATGAAGTTGTGAGAAGATGAGTGCTCCTTGTCCGCCAATTTTATAGGGGAATTGGAGCAATCAAAATGAAGCGTATAATAAGTCCTTGATCCTACAATAATGCAATGGATCTCGGGAATCAACAATTATTTACTCAACGCGCAAACCGCGGAATACCAACGCGAAAATCGCGTAATCCCAATTATTTTAGCATCTGGATCAAAATTGGTTAATTACTCTCCGCGCATAACAAGGAAACTCATCGATTTTTCGCCTTGATCAACATTGATGCTAATAGGAAAATTACTCCCGACAATACAGTAGTCCACTAAGATTTTTTAATACATTTTATTCGACACGCACCCCGGGCTAAATAATACAGAAGAGAGAAACTATTATAATTGATCCTCGCGCAAAACGCATGGAAAATGGGAATTGCTCAATGCGCACAACACAGATGAGTCAATGAGGCTGTGACTGCTGCAGTATCATATTAACTGTGGGGCTACATCGAAGACCCCGTCAAGCTACAGAAGGGTGCTCGTGAATAAGAAAATACTGCTCCGGAATCTACAGCTGATTGATACCAGACATATGATTTTCCCAAGAATGTATGACCAGTGGCAAGTGAGCTGGCAAAATTTATATTTTGGCAGTTGTGCGCGGTGAGCAAATTTTTAATGGTTTAAAAATTTGCTCAAAGCGCACAACAAGTATCGCCAGATGTTCACTTTGACCCGGTGTGCGCGTTCAGCAAATTTGTTATGGCTAACATAATTGCGCAAAGCGCACAACATGCAGAATTATGACCGTTGTGCGCGTTAAGCTCTATAGTTGCGTCGATGACAAATTTGCTCAACGCCCCCACGGGAATAAATTTGACCATTTTGCGCTTTGAGCATATTTATGAATTGCAATAATTTTAATTCCACCGCGCACCAGCGCATTGAATCAATCACATTCCAAATTTCATCATACTTAAACACGCACAACCAGCAGAATTATGCCCGTTGTGCACGTTTAGCTAAAGTGTAGATTAAATCTCATACATATTCTAGTTAATGTTATTTTGAAAATGACCCAGCCATTCAAATATATTGATGTACATACTGATACAGATCCAAACTGATTCATTAGCCTATGCTCTTACAAACTGAAACATGTGATTGTCGGTGTGATCTGCGTACTTCCCCGTAAACTTCCGCGAGTTCATCGGGCGACCATCTTCGTTCCGTTTATTACCGTCATTGCCGATTTTCTGCCATCATCGGCTGGATATGAGTGTAGTCATAGCATGCGTCGGTGTAACGTGCAGTCATGTATATAGCCGTTTCAAAGACACCTAGAGAAACTCCGATTCACATGAGGTGTCGAACAACACCAACAGATCAAAATACTAAACACCGCTGGTCTTTGAACAACTTACAAGCTCAGATGCAGAACTGCATGCGGCGATGTGTTCCAGTAAGAGAATACTAAACCCTGCATGCGGCCCCAACCTCGTCGCATCTCTTCGTTACAACCTCCTCAAGATCTGCTAAGGCGCACGTAGGTGGAGGATCTTTGTTGTAGACAATGAAGGCGGATCCTACGGAGAACACACTGGCATTTGATGCGTCCATCACCAGGTCAACATTCTTCCGGACGGTTCGACCGGCAGCTAGATCCACCTTTTCGAGGAAGCCCCTTTAAGGAGGCTCGAACTGATCGGTGAAGTAAAAGCTTAACCAGAGAAGATCTTCATCGCCTGTAAGAGACCAATATAAGAGACCAATATGATATGTGCACTACTGGACATGGGCCTCCGCACACGCATACACAAGGAAAAGTGTTCATAAGATGGCTTCCTCCGATAATTATCCAAAGACTCAAATAGTTCAAAACATTTTCCAATTCAAATAGTTCAAAGGCGCGACATGCCGTCATTGGCGTGTCATTACAGTCACTTTCCTGCTCGTTTTGTAATTTCTGTCGCTTTACTTGAGCATCATCAACATCATCTGTTCGGACGAGGAAATGGATGTATGACTCTTCACATCATTTGATTTTCTGGAAATCTGAGACAACCATGCCTTTTGTGTTTCCGCACAGGTTCCAGGCTTCCAGCTTTTGCATTATAAGACAATTATGATCTGCTTCATCCACAGTCAGATTTGGCCAATTTACCTGCGAGCCAAGAGATCGAAAAGAAAGGAGGGAGTGCTTGTGCCTCAGAGAGACGGTACCCATGCACCGCCAACCTAATTGACCCAGAGCAGCCAATCAGGGCGCAAAGGCCCGGGGGGCCATTCTTCTCTTCGCAGACCAGGGAGAGAAGCATATTAGGGAGGCGACTGCATCAGCCTGAAGTCCTCCGATTTCATACGTTTCTCCAGGGCATTCACGGCATTCACGATCCATTTATCCTACAGTAATGCTAGGGATCTCAGGAATGAACATCTTATTTACTCAACGCGTAATCCCACCGAGAAAAACGAGTAATCAGGCTCAGCTGAAAAAGAGGCAATTTACTCTCCCCACACGACAAGGAAACTGAACCGTTTTGCGCCTTGAATTACTCTCCGTCAAAGACTCGAAAATTATTTATTTTCCAGCGCAACAAAAACAATCAAATTGTTTCTGTTGTGCGTGCGGGTTAATTGGTTCCACTATAAGCCCTTGTGTGTAATGTGGAGTCCTCAGATGTGAGACCGTGTGTGTACAGCGGATGGATATTGATTCACACTATGACTTTTAACCACCGCGCATTACGCGCACGACGGATAATTGATATCAGCCCTTCGTTGCGTTTATTACCATCATAGCTTGGTAACGGCTATTTATTACAAATGTATTTTACAAATCACGTGACCAAATTTAATAAGTTTAGTACCAATGGAAATATCTCAATTATACCTACTACCTGAGACCAATATTGGATATGTTTCGAGCAAATTTTAAAATATTTACAACATTACAAGAAATACTAAATACTTAAAAATTAAAAAAATTAACATTGAAGAATAATATTATTTATAGTTTTCTTTCATGCAGAAACAATGTATTAGATTAACCCATTATAATGATAAATATTTTTCATTAGTAATGGTTAAACAAAGAGAAAATAGGATTTGAAGATGGTGGGTTGGAGTTGCCCATCCACAAAAATAGCATCTTTTAAAGATATTCCATTTTGAAGGGGTTTTTTAAGAGATTTGGGTTGGAGTTGCTATAGGGGAATTGGAGCAATCAAAATGAAGCGTATCATAAGTCCTTGATCCTACAGTAATGCAATGGATCTCGGGAATCAACAATTATTTACTCAACGCGCAAACCGCATAATTCCAACGCGAAAATCGCGTAATCCCAATTATTTTAGCATCTAGATCAAAATAGGTTAATTACTCTCCGCGCATAACAATGAAAATCAACGATTTTTCGCCTTGATCAACATTGATGCTAATAGGAAACTTACTCCCAACAATACTACTCTCCACTAAGATTTTTTAATACATTTTATTCGACACGCACCTCGGGCTAAATAATACAGAAGAGAGAAACTATTATAATTGATCACCGCGCAAAACGCATGGAAAACGAGAATTGCTCAATGCGCACAACGCAGATGGGTCAATGAGGATGTGACTGCTGCAGTACCATATTTACTATGTGGCTACATCGAAGACCCCGTTAAGCTACAGAAGGGTGCTCGTGAATAAGAAAATACTGCTCCTGAATCTACAGCTGATTGATACCACACATATGATTTTCCCAAGAATTTATGACTGGTGGCAAGTAAGGTGGAAAAATTTATAGCCGTTACATAAGTGCTCAATGTTCAGTACCAAAAAATTGCTCACAGCGCACAACAAGTAACGCCAGGTGTTTATTTTGAGACGGTGTGCGCGTTCAGCAAAATTTGTAATGGTTAACATAATGGCGCAAAGCGCACAACATGCAGAATTATGTCGGTTGTGCGCGTTACGCAAAAGTTGCGTCGAAGACAAATTTGCTCAACGCCCCCACGGGAATAAATTTGCCCGTTTTGCGCTTTGAGCATATTTGTGAGATGTTATAAGTTTACTCCCACTGCGCGCCACCGCAGTGAATCAATCAAATTCCAAATTTCATCATACTTAGTCTGAATTCCAACCAACCCTACATCCAAACTTTTAGATTTAAGTCTTATTATACTTGTTCAATCTGAAAACATTGTATATTAAATCGGATACTTATTCACTCTGACTCAGAAACTACATACAAACTTTAAAAATAAATCTGATACCTTTTCAATCTGAAGGCATATTCAATAGAATTCAGAAACTGCTTGCAAAATTTTAGATTAAATCTCATACATATTCAAATTGATGACATTTTGAAAATTACCCAGCCATTCATATATATTGATGTACATACAGACTGATACAGATCCAAACTGATTCATTAGCCTATGCTCTTACAAACTGATACATATGATTAAGCCTGGATGGCGGCCCTTGGTCACATAGGTTGGCGGTGCATGGCTACCGTCCCTCTGAGGCAACAGCAATCCCTCCTTTTGTTTTCGATCTCATGGTTCGAATCCAAATTGAATAAGAAAATGAAGAACAATCGAGTGGGAATATGGTGAAATTACAGTAATCATTGGTCCAGATGTTCTAGAATGCTTCGTTGGATGCGAGCCCTTACGCCCGCCTATGTTCCAGGTTCAAAAATCCATGTTTTTTAACTTATTGAAAATTCAATAAGTTAAAAAAACATGGATTTTTGAACCTGGAACATTGGCGGGCGCAACGGCTCGCATCCAACGAAGCATTCAAGAACGTCTGGATCAATGGTTACATTAATTTCGATACTTCCTGGGCCCGAGGAAGTTGTTCGTGCTTCAATCTTGAAGTGTATTCCGAAGGAGCGGACAAAGTTCGATGATCTTAGGAAGGATGAGATGATCCTCGATCGCTAAAAGCAAAAAAATGAACTGTTAAAAGCTTGGGGGAGGCGTCCATAACAATCTATAACCATCTAGTTACCTCGGTCGACCATCGTCGTTACGTTTATTATCGGCGTTGCCGACTGTCGGCAACAGTGAAACATGATAGGAGTGTCGTCATTGCACGCGTCGTTGTAACCGGCTGTCAAGTATGTATCATACTTGACACAATGTGCTGGTTATGTCCCCCTGACCAGTACTTCTTGGGCGGTTGACCTGGGTGCCCAGTGTCGGGGACGGTCATATGGAAACCCTTTTTCGGGAATGCCTGATTATAAATGGACGAACAGCTGAATGAATGCTATCGTCCATATCTGATATCTATATCAAGCATGCACGAACAGCTGAAGGACTTACTATTTCAATAGGAAGGTTGTGGGGGCAAATAAAGAAGAAGATGATGGAAGAAAGTAGATGAAGTTGTGAGAAGATGAGTGCTCCTTGTCCGCCATTTTTATAGGGGAATTGGAGCAATCAAAATGAAGCATATAATAATTCTTTGATCCTACAGTAATGCAATGGATCTCGGGAATCAACAATTATTTACTCAACGTGCAAACCGCGGAATACCAACGCGAAAATCGCGTTATCCCAATTATTTTAGCATCTGGATCAAAATTGGTTAATTACTCTCCGCGCATAACAAGGAAACTCATCGATTATTCGCCTTGATCAACATTGATGCTAATAGGAAAATTACTCCCAACAATACTACTCTCCACTAAGATTTTTTAATACATTTTATTCGACACGCACCCCGGGCTAAATAATACAGAAGAGAGAAACTATTATAATTGATCCTCGCGCAAAACGCATGGAAAATGGGAATTGCTCAATGCGCACAACGCAGATGGTCAATGAGGATGTGACTGCTGCAGTACCATATTAACTGTGTGGCTACATCGAAGACCCCGTCAAGCTATAGAAGGGTGCTCGTGAATAAGAAAATACTGCTCCTGAATCTACAGCTGATTGATACCAGACATATGATTTGCCCAAGAATGTATGACCAGTGGCAAGTGAGCTGGCAAAATTTATATTTTGACCGTTGTGCGCGGTGAGCAAATTTTTAATGGTTTAAAAATTTTCTCAAAGCGCACAACAAGTATCGCCAGATGTTCACTTTGACCCGGAGTGCGCGTTCAGCAAATTTGTTATGGCTAACATAATTGTGCAAAGCGCACAACATGCAGAATTATACCGGTTGTGCGCGTTACGCAAAAGTTGCGTCGATGACAAATTTGCTCAACGCCCCCACGGGAATAAATTTGCCCGTTTTGCGCTTTGAGCATATTTGTGAGATGCTATAATTTTACTCCCACTGCGTGCCACCGCAGTTATCAATCAAATTCCAAATTTCATCATATTTAAACTGTTAAACATGCACAACCAGCAGAATTATGCCCGTTGTGCGCATTTAGCTAAAGTCATGACAAATTTGCTTAACGCCCCCACGAGAATAAATTTGACTGTTTTGTGCTTTGAGCATATTTGTGAGATGCTATAATTTTAATTCCACCTCGCACCAGTGCAGTGAATCAATCACATTCCAAATTTCATCATACTTAAACGCGCACAACCAGCAGAATTATGCCCGTTGTGCGCGTTTAGCTAAAGTGTAGATTAAGTCTCATACATATTCTAGTTGATGTTATTTTGAAAATGACCCAGCCATTCAAATATATTGATGTACATACTGAGACAGATCCAAACTGATTCATTAGCATATGCTCTTACAAACTGAAACATGTGATTGTCGGTGTGATCTGCGTGCTTCCCCGTCAACTTTCGTGAGTTCATCGGGCGACCATCTTCGTTCCGTTTATTACCGTCGTTGCCGATTTTCTGCCATCATCGGCTGGATATGAGTGTAGTCATAGCATTCGTCGGTGTAACCTGCAGTCGGGTATGTAGCCGTTTCAAAGACATCGAGGAACTCCGATTCACATGAGGCGTCGAACAACACCAAATGGTTGCATAACAAATAGAATGAGCTTTTTATCTTCGTGATCGGAAAGGACAGGAGGGAGTGTTTGTGTGTCATAGACGAGGTATAGTGAAATGATGAAGGATTTAATGGTTTGGATGGAGTTTATAAAGAGGAGATGGATATGGAGTGTATAGTCGAGGAGTGGAAGGCGAAATGCTCACATATGGAAGGCATTCATCGGGCATGCATGTTTATAAATGGACGATAGCCCTTCGTTGCGTTTATTACCACCATTGCGTAAGTTTCCAACATCAACCATTTAGCTTTACGTGAAAAGA
>JAULAV010004233.1:0-19000 GCA_030789695.1 Scilla litardierei | reverse complement strand
GACGACGGGTGTAATTTTTGCCCGTCGTGCGCTCGGCTGGAAATTGCTGCACACTAGGCGTTTTAACCCACGCACACGACGGGGTAAGTTTGCCCGTCGTGCGCGCGGATGGAAATTGCTTTACAGATTGCGTTTTCCCCCTCGCGCTCGACGGGGGGTAATTTGGCCCGTCGTGCGCACGGCTGTAAATTGCTCCACACTTGTGCGTTTGCTCGCACACGATGTGCACGATGGGGGTAATTTTGCCGGTCATGCACGCGGATGGAAATTGCTCGACACTTGTGCATTTGAACGCCCGCGGACGACGCGCACAACGGGGGTTATTTTGCCCGTCGTGCGCGCGGATGGAAATTGCTACACACTTGTGCGTTTTAACCCCTGCGGACGACGGGGGTAATTTTTGCCCGTCGTGTGCGCTGATGGAAATTGCTGCACATTAGGCGTTTTAACCCATGCGCACGACGGGGTAAGTTTGCCCGTCGTGCACGCGGATGGAAATTGCTTTACAGATTACGTTTTCCCCCTCGCGCACGACGGGGGTAATTTGGCCCGTCGTGCGCACTGCTGTAAATTGCTCCACACTTGTGCGTTTGCCCGCACACGACGCGCACGACGGGGGTAATTTTGCCCGTCGTGCGCGCGGATGGAAATTGCTCGACACTTGTGCGTTTTTACCCCCGCGGACGACGCGCACGTCGGGGGTTATTTTTGCCCGTCGTGCGCGCGGATGGAAATTGCTGCACACTTTTGCGTTTTAACCTCCGCGGACGACGAGGTTAATTTTGTCCGTCGTGCGCTCGGATGGAAATTGCTCCACACTAGGCGTTTTAACCAACTCGCACGACGGGGGTAAGTTTGCCCGTCGTGCGCGCGGATGGAAATTGCTTTACAGATTGCGTTTTCCCCCTCGCGCACGACGGGGGTAATTTGGCCCGTCGTGCGCACGGCTGTAAATTGCTCCACACTTGTGCGTTTGCCCGCACACGACGTGTAACGACCACTTCTCGTGGTACGTTGTCCGTGCACGTGTTTGTTTTAGACTTTGTTTGTTTGTGAACACTTTAGTGTGATATGCTGTTGTGAACGTCCCTGAGAGTATTAAATAGTGGCACTATTTTGAAACGACGTTTCTCGAGTCGTTTTCCCACAATTTAAACTTACTCGATGAGACGTGACGATTCTCACTCTTGATGGGAGACGTTTCTATTTTTAGTTTCGTCGTCCGACGTCAAAATTGAGTTCCGTCTTCTTAGTTAGCTCACATTCGTCATCACGATCACCACGATATTTATTTTATAATTTTTGGAGTTTATTTGACCACTTTTATAATTTTTACAAGTTTTATATTATTTTTAATAATTAATTTATAAATTATTTTCGGCCAAATAAAATTTATTTAAGTTTTAAACGTTTTAAAGAATTTTTGAGCCAATTTCCAGCTCATTTGGACCAGGTCAAACCCTTGGATGAGATGGAGTAATTGAATTTCAAATTTTAAATCTTTTTAAACTTCTAATCCTATTAGATTTAGCCCTAGACCAAGTCAACCCATCTATACTATATAAGCAACCCCTAGCAAGACCTATTTTCCAAAGAAATTAGCCCTAGCCTCTTCCAAACTTGAAATTGGACGTTGCGACGAATCGTCGCAACGTTGCGACGTTCAGCCCCCCGCACGACCGAGAAAACCCACCGCATCCGCCCGCTCCGACCGATATCCGCCCCCGCATCCTCGCCGTCCGCACGCTGCAGCAGCCGCCCACGCCCGTTCCCCCCGCTTGGCCGAGAGAGGCCCTCGGTCTGACCGAGGCCCCGCTCCGCACAAGCGCTCCGCATCGACCCGCCCCGTCTCCCCGCTCCGCTCCGTGTCTGACCGGTCGCCCCGCCCGCTGTGACCGAGCGCCCAAGCTTTGCACACCGCAGCCTCGCATCCCAAGCGCACGACCGACGGTCCCTATCGGTCTGACCGAAGGAAACGCCCGCACCCGCCACTGTGACCGACCCCCGCTGCTGCACAGCCCCGTTCTCTCGCAGCGACCGAGGAATTCTCCCGCATTGGAGGGGTACGACCGAGAGTCACTCGTCGCAACCACGCATCCGTCGCACCGCTTGCCACCGTGGGCCCCCCAAGTTCTCCAGAGTTATTGTGGGTCACCCAAAGGCCCCTAGGAGTACTGTGGGCCCCACCTAGGTGCTTGCTCTTCGAGGATCCGTCGCGTACGACGTCGTCGCACGTCGTAGCCCGTCGTCGCACGTGCTAGCTTTGGAATCTGGAACCGTCGCCCCGGTCGAAGCTCTGAATTTTCCAGCAAGGAATATATATTGGAATCAGGACTTGGAGCGCGTTCTATTATTCCAACCCCCGGTGTCGCTACCCGACGCCGGTGTAGCTTTCGCGTCGTGTTGAGGTAACGTTTTGCACCCCTAGGACCCCCCAACCCAATGCATGCTAATCAAGACTAAAATCAGTATTTTCAAAGTATTTTAAATGTTTTAAATTCACTAATCAAGATTAATAATATGGACTTTAGGCCGGTGGACTTGTGCACGTAGGAATCGTGACTTTGGACTCGTTGGACGGTGTTTTCTTGACGTGATAGTTGCAGGCAAGTGAAACTTGCCAACTCTTGTGTAGGGCCATGTTTTTAGGCCACTTACTTGCTTTTAGCGTAAAAGAGACTAGTCAGTGAAATGATAGCTGGCTAGACGCCTACTTGATCTAGTTTGACAACGAAACTAGATCCGTCACCTAAATGATCTAGCTTGACAACGAAGCTAGATCCAACCCTTAAACTTGTCATTCATGCATGCTAAACTGTCACGTTTACTTTTCTTACCTGTACGCTTTACTACTTGCCATGCCATGTCATCCATGCATTTAATGTTGCATTCGTAGCACACGCTACAATACTTGTCCTTGTACTACTTGTCCGGCTAGGTGCACCCCTACGCCATACTTGTTTACACACTTCCTGGCTCGTGGTCCAGAAGCGAGCATTCCGTGTTCGGGGGTAAGGCCCTGGCTCGACACACGTGGAGGGGTAGGGATAAACGGTTACTTGAGCTTAGGAGTGGCCTGATCCGCCCTCTAGCCAAAGGACGGAATCTCTGTGCACGAGGTGCTTACTTTTCTTGTCTTGTACTTGTCTTGTGAATGTCATGCCATGCTCGTACCTTACTTCGCTTTACTTTACCTGTTGCACTCATTACTTTAACTGCCATGTCATTGCATCATGCTAGAACTTTTAGGTTGCTCTTACTTGTACTTTCAGTTTCACTTGCACAAGTCTTCCAGACTTGCTGACATGTGCCCCTTGCTCTTTTGGGTGTCACATGTTAGACCTGAGCCAGAGATCGTTGCTGCGTACGTGATGTGTTGCTGACGCTGAGTCTGAGTCCATGATTGCACATGAGGATTTTGGTGGACACCGGTGACCATTCTTTGAGTCTTTGTTGAGCTTTATTTTGCTTTAGGCTTTTTGTTAGTTGTTGGTGCGTAGCACCGTTGTTTTGTACTTTGTACTTTTGTTGGCCATGTTTGGGCCTTTAGACTCTCTTTTATTTCAGCCTGGTGGCTTTTCTGCGATGTTGGAATTTATATTTATGGATATTCTGAGATTATTCTTTTGTCTCATTTCATTATTATTATCTTGTTTCGTTCGCGTTGCAAGGACCTGCAGTTTTAAATTTGATTGACGCTTATCGGACTTGCAGCTTTGTAGCTTCAAGTCTGAGCGGACCTTCTCACGCTTCGCCTCCATATTTTTGGGAAGCGGGGCGTGACAGGTTTTGTTGGTGGCCCATGCAGGTCCTATCTTGCAATTGTGAATTAACGGAACAACGATAATAACAGAATGTCCATTAAATAAATTGCAACATCCGAATCAGAAGCCCTGAGTCTAGCCGTTTTTAGGACACTAGGTGATGAGAAGACTTAGTTAGACGTCTGTGCTTGCTAGTTAGAGGCCCTGACTGTAGTTAGACTCCCTTTTAGCAATGGATTTAATCGTCGTAGGAGTTACCTTAGTGGTCCTTGCCTAACCCTGACCATATTAGGCTTCTAGAATCCCCTTAGTCGTTCGCTTTTGGGTTCATCGATTTCGGACCAAGCTGAACGCATTTCTTTACCATCTAACCCTTAGAAGTCTTAGCGCCTAGTTCCTAATCTTTAGTTGGTCGACCGTAGGAGTTTCTCCGTAGCCTCCTCTGGTTCATATCCTAGGCTTATGAATGTCTGATCTCCGACCAATTCCCTTGCCTCGATTCACGAGATCGCCTCATGACGATTGTCGTCAATTTTCAAACCTTTCCGTTACAATCTTGAATCTTCCAAAAGTATCTTTCGATTTCCTCTTTCCCTAGGTTTAAACTTGTTCAAAATTTTAATATACTTATACTTCATACTTCTTCATTGATTTAAATTTTTAAAAATGTTTGTAGGAATTTTTGAATGCTAGTTTATAGTATTTTCCCAGTCTATGCTTTTCGTACTTGTGTAAGTGTGTTGTTCTTTCATATATTAATTTTATTCTGAACCGTACTTTTATTTTGCTCAATTCGATTTATAATTTCCCTTCTTATTTATGCCATTCGAATAACACATCGTGTTTACTTTTAATATACTTTTCAAGACACATGGAATTTCAGCTTTCAGCAAGTTGGTTTTTGCTCATCGTTTTCCCTGTTTCAGATTTTTGAAATTACTATTTTCATAACCACTTCCTGATTTAGACCCTCCGTGATTTGATTTTAAAGACTTACTATTCGACTTCGATAATTCTTATACTAAGTCAATATTATTATTTTTTCCATGCACCATACCTACTTTCAACTATTTTTATCCGTGCCAGACTTGTGTGCTCGTATATTAAGAACCTTATGTAAATCAGTTTCTGATTTTTGGCAAACACTGGTTCTCTAAAAGAATTTTCAAAATTGATTATTTTAAATTTTCCATAGCCTAAAAGTTTTGAAAGCATTTAACATGAGTTTAAATTCTTCCGTTACTCGAATTCATTCTTCGACTTTCCAAAACTTTTGACAACATTATATTAAATTACCGACGGATAGAATTTTCCAAACCATGTCTTTAATATTCGCGTAAATGATTTTACTTCCTTTTAAAAGGATTTTTTAAAAACCAATAGGCCATTTTCTATTATTTTGAATATTCGACTCAGATTTATTTTGAACAACTCGTTTTATCGATCCCCAAACATTTCTTCTCAGATGAGGATTTTAAAGTACAACCGTTTTCAATTTTGCGTATTTTAGCTTATGCTATTTATCCTAGTTGCTTTTCTGTACTCTATTCAAGCATCACTACATCTCCTTTTTCCCTCAACCTAAACCTCACCTTTGAGTCAATGTTTCGTCCAACCAAGCCGTCTCCTCGTATTCGTCCTATCTGAACTCGTGCTTGTCGATCCTTCCCTCGTCTCGCCCTCGATCTCTCTTTATTGCTTAGGCCTTAGGGACCGTCAATGTCTGTGTCAACCCTTAGTTGTTAGTAGACCCTTGGACCCTTGTGAGGTGTCGTTGTGCACGTACCTAAGTTGTGTACGTGGGCTTGAATGAGTGTACCCCCATAGTATATTGATGCTTGCCTATTGTGTGATATATATATGTACTTAGAGTTATTCGTGATATTATGAAGTTGTTTGTGTGCTAGAATGTATAGACTTGTGAGTGGTTAGATATACTATACTAGGGATGCTTGTGTATATTTGAATTAGCGTTGGAATATCTAAGTTGTGTATGTAGTAAGAGATACTTATAATGGTTGAAATAAAATGATTGGTAAAGATATGTGTGTGCTAGGTGTGATAGTAATAAGTGTACGTATAATTAAGTAAGTAGGCCTATTGAGTGACCCATATATTATTACGTATGAGTATGTGCTCGTAGGTAGATATATATGTGCTTATATGTAAGTAGTTATGTTTCGTTGCATGAGTATATAGGTGATATATATATATAGGTAGTAGGGTTATAATTTTGATTGATATTGCTAGCCCTTGCGGGATGTTGCATGTGTGCATACCGTGAGGTATACACGACTATTGCACATCCTAATTATGTGTGTGTGTGGATGTGTTAGTATACTAATTATAGGTAGTAGGCTATGGTGTGAATATATATGTTACATGTGTGTGATTATACGATGTATACGTATGCATGTAAGAAGGAGTGTATTATAAATATACGTGTGCTAATGTCTGTATTATTATTATGGTATATAGAATGATTGAACTACGTGAGTATTGCCTGACTAATATTAAGTGTGATTGACTATGGTATGTATATGGTTGTATTGGTAGACATGTATATATAGGGGAGTGGTATTGGCATAGGTATGAATGTCGTGTTACGTATATAGAATATTCTGATATGTGTATTGAGTCTCACCCAAGCTTGAGTGGGTATACTCTAAGTATATTGAATGAATGTTTGTAGTATGTATAGTGATAGGAGTGGTTGTGCCTGGTCGTGCTACGCACATGACTGTGGGTCGCTACGCCAGTATATAGTTATAAGTGTTGGTCTTGTGGTATAGCTAATTACTAAGGACTTGTTATGTGAACGTATGTGTACTAGCTAAAACTAGGTGTGTGGATGTACTAGTAATATAATGGTATGATTGGTGTATGTAAATGAAATGTTAGCGTGTATGGGTGTGCACCATGCACGGGTAAGTATGTGCTTAGTTATAGGTTTTGATGACTATGGTATATGTGGCGTGTCGTAAATACAGTTATAGGACCGTACGTGATGTGAATATATGGTGAACTATTTGCATGTATTTGAATGACTATATATTGTGAAATTATAGTAGCGGTGAATGTATATTAGATATAGTGAATTTGATTTAGTAATGGTATGGTGTGACTATAAGTGCTGAGATGTTGGTATTGGATGAATATTAGAGGGAAGTATACTCTTGATGTTTGTGCATAGGTAGCTATCTATATGTAGAGCAATGGTTGTATTTGCTAAGTGTGACACTATTCTTATGTGAGTACCTGAATTATTGTTTGTGAGTAGTAGTTATATAAGGGATGTATGTTTATATACCTGATTGAAATACATGTATGAATTTGACTGAATATAATATGTATAAGTGTATACGTATGTGAATGTATATACGTGTTGGTGGTATTAATGTTTGACTACTTAGTGCATATATAAGCACTTGCAATGACTATACTTGGTTTAAATTATAATGTGGCTTGACTGGGGTAGTTATTAGAGCGACTAGATATATTAGAAAGTCCGAGGACGGACTTTATTCTAAGGTGGGGAGGATGTAACGACCACTTCTCGTGGTACGTTGTCCGTGCACGTGTTTGTTTTAGACTTTGTTTGTTTGTGAACACTTTAGTGTGATATGCCGTTGTGAACGTCCCTGAGAGTATTAAATAGTGGCACTATTTTGAAACGACGTTTCTCGAGTCGTTTTCCCACAATTTAAACTTACTCGATGAGACGTGACGATTCTCACTCTTGATGGGAGACGTTTCTATTTTTAGTTTCGTCGTCCGACGTCAAAATTGAGTTCCGTCTTCTTAGTTAGCTCACATTCGTCATCACGATCACCACGATATTTATTTTATAATTTTTGGAGTTTATTTGACCACTTTTATAATTTTTACAAGTTTTATATTATTTTTAATAATTAATTTATAAATTATTTTCGGCCAAATAAAATTTATTTAAGTTTTAAACGTTTTAAAGAATTTTTGAGCCAATTTCCAGCTCATTTGGACCAGGTCAAACCCTTGGATGAGATGGAGTAATTGAATTTCAAATTTTAAATCTTTTTAAACTTCTAATCCTATTAGATTTAGCCCTAGACCAAGTCAACCCATCTATACTATATAAGCAACCCCTAGCAAGACCTATTTTCCAAAGAAATTAGCCCTAGCCTCTTCCAAACTTGAAATTGGACGTTGCGACGAATCGTCGCAACGTTGCGACGTTCAGCCCCCCGCACGACCGAGAAAACCCACCGCATCCGCCCGCTCCGACCGATATCCGCCCCCGCATCCTCGCCGTCCGCACGCTGCAGCAGCCGCCCACGCCCGTTCCCCCCGCTTGGCCGAGAGAGGCCCTCGGTCTGACCGAGGCCCCGCTCCGCACAAGCGCTCCGCATCGACCCGCCCCGTCTCCCCGCTCCGCTCCGTGTCTGACCGGTCGCCCCGCCCGCTGTGACCGAGCGCCCAAGCTTTGCACACCGCAGCCTCGCATCCCAAGCGCACGACCGACGGTCCCTATCGGTCTGACCGAAGGAAACGCCCGCACCCGCCGCTGTGACCGACCCCCGCTGCTGCACAGCCCCGTTCTCTCGCAGCGACCGAGGAATTCTCCCGCATTGGAGGGGTACGACCGAGAGTCACTCGTCGCAACCCCGCATCCGTCGCACCGCTTGCCACCGTGGGCCCCCCAAGTTCTCCAGAGTTATTGTGGGTCACCCAAAGGCCCCTAGGAGTACTGTGGGCCCCACCTAGGTGCTTGCTCTTCGAGGATCCGTCGCGTACGACGTCGTCGCACGTCGTAGCCCGTCGTCGCACGTGCTAGCTTTGGAATCTGGAACCGTCGCCCCGGTCGAAGCTCTGAATTTTCCAGCAAGGAATATATATTGGAATCAGGACTTGGAGCGCGTTCTATTATTCCAACCCCCGGTGTCGCTACCCGACGCCGGTGTAGCTTTCGCGTCGTGTTGAGGTAACGTTTTGCACCCCTAGGACCCCCCAACCCAATGCATGCTAATCAAGACTAAAATCAGTATTTTCAAAGTATTTTAAATGTTTTAAATTCACTAATCAAGATTAATAATATGGACTTTAGGCCGGTGGACTTGTGCACGTAGGAATCGTGACTTTGGACTCGTTGGACGGTGTTTTCTTGACGTGATAGTTGCAGGCAAGTGAAACTTGCCAACTCTTGTGTAGGGCCATGTTTTTAGGCCACTTACTTGCTTTTAGCGTAAAAGAGACTAGTCAGTGAAATGATAGCTGGCTAGACGCCTACTTGATCTAGTTTGACAACGAAACTAGATCCGTCACCTAAATGATCTAGCTTGACAACGAAGCTAGATCCAACCCTTAAACTTGTCATTCATGCATGCTAAACTGTCACGTTTACTTTTCTTACCTGTACGCTTTACTACTTGCCATGCCATGTCATCCATGCATTGAATGTTGCATTCGTAGCACACGCTACAATACTTGTCCTTGTACTACTTGTCCGGCTAGGTGCACCCCTACGCCATACTTGTTTACACACTTCCTGGCTCGTGGTCCAGAAGCGAGCATTCCGTGTTCGGGGGTAAGGCCCTGGCTCGACACACGTGGAGGGGTAGGGATAAACGGTTACTTGAGCTTAGGAGTGGCCTGATCCGCCCTCTAGCCAAAGGACGGAATCTCTGTGCACGAGGTGCTTACTTTTCTTGTCTTGTACTTGTCTTGTGAATGTCATGCCATGCTCGTACCTTACTTCGCTTTACTTTACCTGTTGCACTCATTACTTTAACTGCCATGTCATTGCATCATGCTAGAACTTTTAGGTTGCTCTTACTTGTACTTTCAGTTTCACTTGCACAAGTCTTCCAGACTTGCTGACATGTGCCCCTTGCTCTTTTGGGTGTCACATGTTAGACCTGAGCCAGAGATCGTTGATGCGTACGTGATGTGTTGCTGACGCTGAGTCTGAGTCCATGATTGCACATGAGGATTTTGGTGGACACCGGTGACCATTCTTTGAGTCTTTGTTGAGCTTTATTTTGCTTTAGGCTTTTTGTTAGTTGTTGGTGCGTAGCACCGTTGTTTTGTACTTTGTACTTTTGTTGGCCATGTTTGGGCCTTTAGACTCTCTTTTATTTCAGCCTGGTGGCTTTTCTGCGATGTTGGAATTTATATTTATGGATATTCTGAGATTATTCTTTTGTCTCATTTCATTATTATTATCTTGTTTCGTTCGCGTTGCAAGGACCTGCAGTTTTAAATTTGATTGACGCTTATCGGACTTGCAGCTTTGTAGCTTCAAGTCTGAGCGGACCTTCTCACGCTTCGCCTCCATATTTTTGGGAAGCGGGGCGTGACAGGTTTTGTTGGTGGCCCATGCAGGTCCTATCTTGCAATTGTGAATTAACGGAACAACGATAATAACAGAATGTCCATTAAATAAATTGCAACATCCGAATCAGAAGCCCTGAGTCTAGCCGTTTTTAGGACACTAGGTGATGAGAAGACTTAGTTAGACGTCTGTGCTTGCTAGTTAGAGGCCCTGACTGTAGTTAGACTCCCTTTTAGCAATGGATTTAATCGTCGTAGGAGTTACCTTAGTGGTCCTTGCCTAACCCTGACCATATTAGGCTTCTAGAATCCCCTTAGTCGTTCGCTTTTGGGTTCATCGATTTCGGACCAAGCTGAACGCATTTCTTTACCATCTAACCCTTAGAAGTCTTAGCGCCTAGTTCCTAATCTTTAGTTGGTCGACCGTAGGAGTTTCTCCGTAGCCTCCTCTGGTTCATATCCTAGGCTTATGAATGTCTGATCTCCGACCAATTCCCTTGCCTCGATTCACGAGATCGCCTCATGACGATTGTCGTCAATTTTCAAACCTTTCCGTTACAATCTTGAATCTTCCAAAAGTATCTTTCGATTTCCTCTTTCCCTAGGTTTAAACTTGTTCAAAATTTTAATATACTTATACTTCATACTTCTTCATTGATTTAAATTTTTAAAAATGTTTGTAGGAATTTTTGAATGCTAGTTTATAGTATTTTCCCAGTCTATGCTTTTCGTACTTGTGTAAGTGTGTTGTTCTTTCATATATTAATTTTATTCTGAACCGTACTTTTATTTTGCTCAATTCGATTTATAATTTCCCTTCTTATTTATGCCATTCGAATAACACATCGTGTTTACTTTTAATATACTTTTCAAGACACATGGAATTTCAGCTTTCAGCAAGTTGGTTTTTGCTCATCGTTTTCCCTGTTTCAGATTTTTGAAATTACTATTTTCATAACCACTTCCTGATTTAGACCCTCCGTGATTTGATTTTAAAGACTTACTATTTGACTTCGATAATTCTTATACTAAGTCAATATTATTATTTTTTCCGTGCACCATACCTACTTTCAACTATTTTTATCCGTGCCAGACTTGTGTGCTCGTATATTAAGAACCTTATGTAAATCAGTTTCTGATTTTTGGCAAACACTGGTTCTCTAAAAGAATTTTCAAAATTGATTATTTTAAATTTTCCATAGCCTAAAAGTTTTGAAAGCATTTAACATGAGTTTAAATTCTTCCGTTACTCGAATTCATTCTTCGACTTTCCAAAACTTTTGACAACATTATATTAAATTACCGACGGATAGAATTTTCCAAACCATGTCTTTAATATTCGCGTAAATGATTTTACTTCCTTTTAAAAGGATTTTTTAAAAACCAATAGGCCATTTTCTATTATTTTGAATATTCGACTCAGATTTATTTTGAACAACTCGTTTTATCGATCCCCAAACATTTCTTCTCAGATGAGGATTTTAAAGTACAACCGTTTTCAATTTTGCGTATTTTAGCTTATGCTATTTATCCTAGTTGCTTTTCTGTACTCTATTCAAGCATCACTACATCTCCTTTTTCCCTCAACCTAAACCTCACCTTTGAGTCAATGTTTCGTCCAACCAAGCCGTCTCCTCGTATTCGTCCTATCTGAACTCGTGCTTGTCGATCCTTCCCTCGTCTCGCCCTCGATCTCTCTTTATTGCTTAGGCCTTAGGGACCGTCAATGTCTGTGTCAACCCTTAGTTGTTAGTAGACCCTTGGACCCTTGTGAGGTGTCGTTGTGCACGTACCTAAGTTGTGTACGTGGGCTTGAATGAGTGTACCCCCATAGTATATTGATGCTTGCCTATTGTGTGATATATATATGTACTTAGAGTTATTCGTGATATTATGAAGTTGTTTGTGTGCTAGAATGTATAGACTTGTGAGTGGTTAGATATACTATACTAGGGATGCTTGTGTATATTTGAATTAGCGTTGGAATATCTAAGTTGTGTATGTAGTAAGAGATACTTATAATGGTTGAAATAAAATGATTGGTAAAGATATGTGTGTGCTAGGTGTGATAGTAATAAGTGTACGTATAATTAAGTAAGTAGGCCTATTGAGTGACCCATATATTATTACGTATGAGTATGTGCTCGTAGGTAGATATATATGTGCTTATATGTAAGTAGTTATGTTTCGTTGCATGAGTATATAGGTGATATATATATATATAGGTAGTAGGGTTATAATTTTGATTGATATTGCTAGCCCTTGCGGGATGTTGCATGTGTGCATACCGTGAGGTATACACGACTATTGCACATCCTAATTATGTGTGTGTGTGGATGTGTTAGTATACTAATTATAGGTAGTAGGCTATGGTGTGAATATATATGTTACATGTGTGTGATTATACGATGTATACGTATGCATGTAAGAAGGAGTGTATTATAAATATACGTGTGCTAATGTCTGTATTATTATTATGGTATATAGAATGATTGAACTACGTGAGTATTGCCTGACTAATATTAAGTGTGATTGACTATGGTATGTATATGGTTGTATTGGTAGACATGTATATATAGGGGAGTGGTATTGGCATAGGTATGAATGTCGTGTTACGTATATAGAATATTCTGATATGTGTATTGAGTCTCACCCAAGCTTGAGTGGGTATACTCTAAGTATATTGAATGAATGTTTGTAGTATGTATAGTGATAGGAGTGGTTGTGCCTGGTCGTGCTACGCACATGACTGTGGGTCGCTACGCCAGTATATAGTTATAAGTGTTGGTCTTGTGGTATAGCTAATTACTAAGGACTTGTTATGTGAACGTATGTGTACTAGCTAAAACTAGGTGTGTGGATGTACTAGTAATATAATGGTATGATTGGTGTATGTAAATGAAATGTTAGCGTGTATGGGTGTGCACCATGCACGGGTAAGTATGTGCTTAGTTATAGGTTTTGATGACTATGGTATATGTGGCGTGTCGTAAATACAGTTATAGGACCGTACGTGATGTGAATATATGGTGAACTATTTGCATGTATTTGAATGACTATATATTGTGAAATTATAGTAGCGGTGAATGTATATTAGATATAGTGAATTTGATTTAGTAATGGTATGGTGTGACTATAAGTGCTGAGATGTTGGTATTGGATGAATATTAGAGGGAAGTATACTCTTGATGTTTGTGCATAGGTAGCTATCTATATGTAGAGCAATGGTTGTATTTGCTAAGTGTGACACTATTCTTATGTGAGTACCTGAATTATTGTTTGTGAGTAGTAGTTATATAAGGGATGTATGTTTATATACCTGATTGAAATACATGTATGAATTTGACTGAATATAATAGGTATAAGTGTATACGTATGTGAATGTATATACGTGTTGGTGGTATTAATGTTTGACTACTTAGTGCATATATAAGCACTTGCAATGACTATACTTGGTTTAAATTATAATGTGGCTTGACTGGGGTAGTTATTAGAGCGACTAGATATATTAGAAAGTCCGAGGACGGACTTTATTCTAAGGTGGGGAGGATGTAACGACCACTTCTCGTGGTACGTTGTCCGTGCACGTGTTTGTTTTAGACTTTGTTTGTTTGTGAACACTTTAGTGTGATATGCCGTTGTGAACGTCCCTGAGAGTATTAAATAGTGGCACTATTTTGAAACGACGTTTCTCGAGTCGTTTTCCCACAATTTAAACTTACTCGATGAGACGTGACGATTCTCACTCTTGATGGGAGACGTTTCTATTTTTAGTTTCGTCGTCCGACGTCAAAATTGAGTTCCGTCTTCTTAGTTAGCTCACATTCGTCATCACGATCACCACGATATTTATTTTATAATTTTTGGAGTTTATTTGACCACTTTTATAATTTTTACAAGTTTTATATTATTTTTAATAATTAATTTATAAATTATTTTCGGCCAAATAAAATTTATTTAAGTTTTAAACGTTTTAAAGAATTTTTGAGCCAATTTCCAGCTCATTTGGACCAGGTCAAACCCTTGGATGAGATGGAGTAATTGAATTTCAAATTTTAAATCTTTTTAAACTTCTAATCCTATTAGATTTAGCCCTAGACCAAGTCAACCCATCTATACTATATAAGCAACCCCTAGCAAGACCTATTTTCCAAAGAAATTAGCCCTAGCCTCTTCCAAACTTGAAATTGGACGTTGCGACGAATCGTCGCAACGTTGCGACGTTCAGCCCCCCGCACGACCGAGAAAACCCACCGCATCCGCCCGCTCCGACCGATATCCGCCCCCGCATCCTCGCCGTCCGCACGCTGCAGCAGCCGCCCACGCCCGTTCCCCCCGCTTGGCCGAGAGAGGCCCTCGGTCTGACCGAGGCCCCGCTCCGCACAAGCGCTCCGCATCGACCCGCCCCGTCTCCCCGCTCCGCTCCGTGTCTGACCGGTCGCCCCGCCCGCTGTGACCGAGCGCCCAAGCTTTGCACACCGCAGCCTCGCATCCCAAGCGCACGACCGACGGTCCCTATCGGTCTGACCGAAGGAAACGCCCGCACCCGCCGCTGTGACCGACCCCCGCTGCTGCACAGCCCCGTTCTCTCGCAGCGACCGAGGAATTCTCCCGCATTGGAGGGGTACGACCGAGAGTCACTCGTCGCAACCCCGCATCCGTCGCACCGCTTGCCACCGTGGGCCCCCCAAGTTCTCCAGAGTTATTGTGGGTCACCCAAAGGCCCCTAGGAGTACTGTGGGCCCCACCTAGGTGCTTGCTCTTCGAGGATCCGTCGCGTACGACGTCGTCGCACGTCGTAGCCCGTCGTCGCACGTGCTAGCTTTGGAATCTGGAACCGTCGCCCCGGTCGAAGCTCTGAATTTTCCAGCAAGGAATATATATTGGAATCAGGACTTGGAGCGCGTTCTATTATTCCAACCCCCGGTGTCGCTACCCGACGCCGGTGTAGCTTTCGCGTCGTGTTGAGGTAACGTTTTGCACCCCTAGGACCCCCCAACCCAATGCATGCTAATCAAGACTAAAATCAGTATTTTCAAAGTATTTTAAATGTTTTAAATTCACTAATCAAGATTAATAATATGGACTTTAGGCCGGTGGACTTGTGCACGTAGGAATCGTGACTTTGGACTCGTTGGACGGTGTTTTCTTGACGTGATAGTTGCAGGCAAGTGAAACTTGCCAACTCTTGTGTAGGGCCATGTTTTTAGGCCACTTACTTGCTTTTAGCGTAAAAGAGACTAGTCAGTGAAATGATAGCTGGCTAGACGCCTACTTGATCTAGTTTGACAACGAAACTAGATCCGTCACCTAAATGATCTAGCTTGACAACGAAGCTAGATCCAACCCTTAAACTTGTCATTCATGCATGCTAAACTGTCACGTTTACTTTTCTTACCTGTACGCTTTACTACTTGCCATGCCATGTCATCCATGCATTGAATGTTGCATTCGTAGCACACGCTACAATACTTGTCCTTGTACTACTTGTCCGGCTAGGTGCACCCCTACGCCATACTTGTTTACACACTTCCTGGCTCGTGGTCCAGAAGCGAGCATTCCGTGTTCGGGGGTAAGGCCCTGGCTCGACACACGTGGAGGGGTAGGGATAAACGGTTACTTGAGCTTAGGAGTGGCCTGATCCGCCCTCTAGCCAAAGGACGGAATCTCTGTGCACGAGGTGCTTACTTTTCTTGTCTTGTACTTGTCTTGTGAATGTCATGCCATGCTCGTACCTTACTTCGCTTTACTTTACCTGTTGCACTCATTACTTTAACTGCCATGTCATTGCATCATGCTAGAACTTTTAGGTTGCTCTTACTTGTACTTTCAGTTTCACTTGCACAAGTCTTCCAGACTTGCTGACATGTGCCCCTTGCTCTTTTGGGTGTCACATGTTAGACCTGAGCCAGAGATCGTTGCTGCGTACGTGATGTGTTGCTGACGCTGAGTCTGAGTCCATGATTGCACATGAGGATTTTGGTGGACACCGGTGACCATTCTTTGAGTCTTTGTTGAGCTTTATTTTGCTTTAGGCTTTTTGTTAGTTGTTGGTGCGTAGCACCGTTGTTTTGTACTTTGTACTTTTGTTGGCCATGTTTGGGCCTTTAGACTCTCTTTTATTTCAGCCTGGTGGCTTTTCTGCGATGTTGGAATTTATATTTATGGATATTCTGAGATTATTCTTTTGTCTCATTTCATTATTATTATCTTGTTTCGTTCGCGTTGCAAGGACCTGCAGTTTTAAATTTGATTGACGCTTATCGGACTTGCAGCTTTGTAGCTTCAAGTCTGAGCGGACCTTCTCACGCTTCGCCTCCATATTTTTGGGAAGCGGGGCGTGACACGACGCGCACGACGGGGGTAATTTTGCCCGTCGTGCGCGCGGATGGAAATTGCTCGACACTTGTGCGTTTTAACCCCCGCGGACGACACGCACGTCGGGGGTTATTTTTGCCCGTCGTGCGCGCAGATGGAAATTGCTGCACACTTGTGCGTTTTAACCCCCGTGGACGACGGGGTTAATTTTGTCCGTCGTGCGCTCGGATGGAAATTGCTCCACACTAGGTGTTTTAACCCACGACGTGGGTAAGTTTGCCCGTCGTCCGCGCGGATGGAATTTGCTTTACAGATTACGTTTTCCCCCTCGCGCACGACGGGGGTAATTTTACCCGTCGTGTGCACGGCTGTAAATAGCTCCACACTTGTGTGTTTGTCCGCACACGACACGTACGACGGGGTTAATTTTGCCCGTCGTGTGCGCGGATGGAAATTGCTTGACACTTGTGCGTTTTAACCCCCGCGGACGACGGGGTTAATTTTGTCCGCCGTGCGCTCGGATGGAAATTTCTCCACACTAGTCGTTTTAACCCACGTGCACGACGGGGGTAAGTTTGCCCGTCGTGCGCGCGGATGGAAATTGCTTTACAGATTGCGTTTTCCCCCTCGCGCACGACCGGGGTAATTTGGCCCGTCGTGCGCACGGCTGTAAATTGCTCCACACTTGTGTGTTTGCCCGCACACGACGCGCACGACGGGGTTAATTTTGCCCATCGTGCGCGCGGATGGAAATTGCTCGACACTTGTGCGTTTTAAGCCCCGCGGACGACGCGCACGACGGGGGTTATTTTGCTCGTCGTGCGCGCGGATGGAAATTGCTGCGCACTTGTGCGTTTTAACCCCCGCAGACGACGGGGGTAATTTTTGCCCGTCGTGCGCTCGGATGGAAATTGCTGCACACTAGGCGTTTTAACCCACGCGCACGACGGGGTAAGTTTGCCCGTCGTGCGCGCGGATGGAAATTGCTTTACAGATTGCGTTTTCCCCCTCGCGCTAGACGGGGGGTAATTTGGCCCGTCGTGCGCACGGCTGTAAATTGCTCCACACTTGTGCGTTTGCTCGCACACGACGTGCACGATGGGGGTAATTTTGCCCATCGTGCACGCGGATGGAAATTGCTCGACACTTGTGCGTTTGAACCCCCGCGGACGACGCGCACAACGTGGGTTATTTTGCCCGTCGTGCGCGCGGATGGAAATTGCTACACACTTGTGCGTTTTAACCCCCGCGGACGACGGGGGTAATTTTTGCCCGTCGTGTGCGCTGATGGAAATTAGTGCACATTAGGCGTTTTAACCCATGCGCACGACAGGGTAAGTTTGCCCGTCGTGCACGCGGATGGAAATTGCTTTACAGATTACGTTTTCCCCCTCGCGCACGACGGGGGTAATTTGGCCCGTCGTGCGCACTGCTGTAAATTGCTCCACACTTGTGCGTTTGCCCGCACACGACGCGCACGACGGGGGTAATTTTGCCCGTCGTGCGCGCGGATGGAAATTGCTCGACACTTGTGCGTTTTTACCCCCGCGGACGACGCGCACGTCGGGGGTTATTTTTGCCCGTCGTGCGCGCGGATGGAAATTGCTGCACACTTTTGCGTTTTAACCCCCGCGGACGACGGGGTTAATTTTGTCCGTCGTGCGCTCGGATGGAAATTGCTCCACACTAGGCGTTTTAACCAACTCGCACGACGGGGGTAAGTTTGCCCGTCGTGCGCGCGGATGGAAATTGCTTTACAGATTGCGTTTTCCCCCTCGCGCACGACGGGAGTAATTTGGCCCGTCGTGCGCACGGCTGTAAATTGCTCCACACTTGTGCGTTTGCCCGCACACGACGCGCACGACGGGGGTAATTTTGCCCGTCGTGCGCGCGGATGGAAATTGCTCGACACTTGTGCGTTTTAACCCCCGCGGACGACGCGCACGTCGGGGGTTATTTTTGCCCGTCGTGCGCGCAGATGGAAATTGCTGCACACTTGTGCGTTTTAACCCCCGTGGACGACGGGGTTAATTTTGTCCGCCGTGCGCTCGGATGGAAATTGCTCCACACTAGGCGTTTTAACCCACGTGCACGACGGGGGTAAGTTTGCCTGTCGTGCGCGCGGATGGAAATTGCTTTACAGATTGCGTTTTCCCCCTCGCGCACGACCGGGGTAATTTGGCCCATCGTGCGCACGGCTGTAAATTGCTCCACACTTGTGTGTTTGCCCGCACACGACGCGCACGACGGGGTTAATTTTGCCCATCGTGCGCGCGGATGGAAATTGCTCGACACTTGTGCGTTTTAAGCCCCGCGGACGACGCGCACGACGGGGGTTATTTTGCTCGTCGTGCGCGCGGATGGAAATTGCTGCGCACTTGTGCGTTTTAACCCCCGCGGACGACGGGGGTAATTTTTGCCCGTCGTGCGTTCGGCTGGAAATTGCTGCACACTAGGCGTTTTAACCCACGCGCACGACGGGGTAAGTTTGCCCGTCGTGCGCGCGGATGGAAATTGCTTTACAGATTGCGTTTTCCCCCTCGCGCTCGACGGGGGGTAATTTGGCCCGTCGTGAACACGGCTATAAATTGCTCAACACTTGTGCGTTT
>JAULAV010004232.1:0-70076 GCA_030789695.1 Scilla litardierei | reverse complement strand
ACTTATGTTCTGTTCCTTAACTTCTGTATTATTTCTGTGGTTGATGTGACACCTAGACATTTGACTAGTTAGGGAGACCAGTTCTAAAACTGTGTTCTACTAGAGAGTTAGGAGTTTCTGTTGGGTCACGCGTTGACGTGTCCCAACTTGTGATTTTCAAGTGCGGGATCCGAGCAGCCTGTGAGGGTTCCGGAGTCAGAGACAGTGCCAGTACTGCTGAGGTAGAGACTGTGGGCAACTTCACCCAGTTGGACTTTCCTTGGATAGATTAGTGGGTGTGTTGTACTGGGTGTGGACATCTTTTTGTACTTTTTGGGTTGGGTTTCTCTTTTGTTGTATCCTTACTTTGTACCCCCTTGTACAGCTGGTGTATGAAAAAGATGTATCATTGTATTAATAAAATGAATATACTTTTGTTTAGTGCTCTGTGTTATTTCTGTAATGGAGCTTTATTTGTACTTTCCAGCACGTGCGCTGTGGCCTGCGGATTTTTCTGTTCCAAGCAGTACTTCTCTTCTCTCTCCTCGTTTTTCTTTGCACCAGTAGTTTCGGGAATACCTAATACGGATTAGTACTTATCGGGTATCTTGGAAAGAGGGTCGTGACAGAGATGATTGGGATGGTGGGGAGAGAGAATGGGAAAGGGCGGACCGAGCAGCGACGACCAGCGGTGCTCGAGGGGCGCAACGACGGTGACTGCGGCGGTCGAGCAGTATTAGGGCTAGGGTTTTAGGGGAGCTCGAGATAATTTGGGGGATAATTTGATTTCGAATTGGATTAGGGCTAAAGTCAGATATCGAGTCAGTTTTTAATGAAGACAAAACCAAGTCGAGCTCGGTTGGTTGTAGGCCCCAATGAGAAAGTCGATGCTCGGGCCGAGCAGCGGTAGCTGCTCGATCGAGCATAAAAGGTTAAATATTTGAATTTAAAGCCCCAGAAGTTTCGCTTGAGTACTCGACCGAGCAGTGTAGCTACTCGGTCGAGTCAAATTAAAGACAGAGTGCGCTATTCAACTCCATGCAGCTCTGACTGTAGCTCGACCAAGTAGGCATCTACTCGGTCGAGTCGCGTTTGATTTCCAGAGCGCATTTTTGCAGCCTTTCTCCATCTGACTGTAGCTCGACCGAGTAGGTACTCGGTCCTACTCAGTCGAGTCAACTGGAACTCTTCCCCCAAGCTTGTATTGCTCTATCGTGCTCTTCCCTTGGTTCCTTCCCCTTCATTTCATCGTGAGGCGCGCTCTCCTCATTGTTCAACCTGGAGAAGGAAGAACTCATCAGATTTTTATGTTTTTTTATTTTTATAGAATTAAAAACATATTTATTTGGTTTTTGAATAGGAAAGGAAAAAACAAAAACAAAAACAAAAACTAAGGGAAAGAAAATCGGGTTGCCTCCCGATAAGCGCTTGTTTTAAGTCGTAACTTCGACTCCATCAAGTTATTCAATCAATTGTGGGCATTCCTCGAGAAAGTATGTTTCTTCTTGTCCAATTGATTCTCTTGCTACGTATGGCTTTATTCTTTGGCCATTCATCTTGAATTTGTTGTCCTTCCCCTCAAGTTCTACAGCACCCCGGGGGCATACTTATTATCTTGTAGGGGCCGGGCCACCTTGATTTTGGCTTCTCGGGGAAGAGTCGTAGTCTTGAGTTGTAGAGGAGTACTTGGTCACCTACTTCGTAGCGCCTCACCGTGATATTCTTATCATGATAGACCTTGGTCTCTTCCTTGTACATCCTTGCGTTCTCATAGGCGTGTCACCGGATTTTGTCAAGCTCGTTGACACTCAAGAATTTTCACGTGGCTATGCTCTTGTAATCAAAGTTCAACTTCTTTATCACACAGTATGCTCTATGTTCCAATTCCACTTGTAGGTGGCATGCTTTTCTGTATACTAAACTGTAGAGGGGTTGTTCTGATAGGGATCTTGAAAGCGGTGCGGTACACCCAAAGAGCATCACTCAACTTTAGGGACTAATCCTTCCTTGATGCATTCATCGTCTTCTCTAGGATGTTCTTGATCTCTCTATTGGAGATTTCAACTTGTCCACTTGTTGAGGGATGATATGCAAGACCGACCTTGTGATGCACTCCATATTTCTTAAGCATTGTCTCAAACTTCTTTTCGATGAAATGACTCCCCCCGTCGCTTATAACCGTTCTCGGGACTCCAAAGCAGGGAAAAATCATACGTTTGAAGAACTTGGCCACTACCCTTGCGTCATTCGTTGGGGTAGCTATGGCTTCCACCCACTTTGAGACGTAATCAACTGCAACTAGGATGTACTTGTTGCGTTACTTGTTGGGAAGGTTCCCATGAAATCAACACCCCAGCAGTCGAACAATTCTATCTCCAAAATGCCTTGTAGGGGCATTTCATTTTTCTTCATGATATTTCCCATTCTTTGGCACCTATCGCATGCTCTGATGTATTCGTTTGTGCCTCTGAAGATGGTGGGCCAATAGAAGCCACTTTGGAGAATTTTCGCAGTGGTTTTAGTGACTGCTGCATGTCCCCCACAAGGTTGGTCGTGCCAATATGACATAACGAAAGTGGCCTCCTCTTTCGGAATACATTGTTTGATGATCCCATTGGTGCATGTTTTGAATAAGTACGGATCATCCCAAAAGTAGTTTTTGGCATCATATAAGAACTTCCTCCTCTGATAAGTTGCCATCCTATGAGGGATTATGCCGCTCACCAAATAGTTGACTATGTCAGCGTACCAAGGTGCTTCCGATGAGGATGCCACGAATAATTGCTCGTCGGTGAAAGAATCAGCAATCGACAAGCTGTCGTCTTCATGCCTATGAATCGACTGCGATAGATGGTCTGCCACTACATTTTCAGCCCCCTTCTTGTCCTTGATCTCTATATCAAACTCTTGGAGGAGAAGAATCCATCGTATTAAGCGCGACTTTGCATCCTTCTTGCTTAACAAGTATTTCAGTGTTGCATGATCCGTGTGGATTATTACCTTGGATACCAGAAGATAAGATCTGAACTTTTCAATGGAATACACCATTGGTAGTAATTCCGTCTCTGTAGTGGTGTAATTTTTCTGAGCATCGTCCAAGGTCTTACTAACATAGTATATTGCGTGAAGCTTTCCCTCTTTCCTTTGGCCTAAAACAACTCCCACAGCTTGATCACTAGCATCACACATCAACTCAAAAGGTAGGTTCCAATCTGGCGGTTGTATGATAGGCACAGAAATGAGAGCTTCTTTCAACCTGTTAAAAGCTAGATAGCTAGCGTCAGAAAACACAAAAGGAGCATCCTTCACAAGGAGCTCCGTAAGAGGGCGAGCAATGCTAGAGAAGTCCTTTATAAAGCGACGGTAAAATCCTGCATGGCCAAGAAAACCATGGATACCCTTAAGATTAGTGGGAGGCGGCAAGTCTTTGATGACCTCAACCTTGGCCTTGTCAACTTCGATCCCCTTAAAGGAGATGACATGGCCAAGAACTACTCCCTCTGTTATAATGAAATGACACTTTTTCCAATTTAAAGTCAAATTATTATCTTGGCATCGTTCTAAGACTTTAGACAAATTGGCTAAACAAGCATCAAAGTCGGTGCCATAAACAAAAAAGTCATCCATAAAAACTTCCATTATACTTTTAATGAAGTCTGAGAAAATGGACGTCATGCACCTTTGGAATGTCGCGGGTGCATTACATAATCCAAATGGCATTCTTCGGTATGCAAAGGTGCCGTAGGGACATGTAAACGTCGTTTTTTTCTTGGTCCTCACGATGCAATGGGATTTGGAAGAATCTGGAATACCCATCAAGGTAACAAAAATATTTATGATTGGCAAGTCGCTCAAGCATTTGATCGATAAATGGGAAGGGGAAGTGGTCTTTTCTGGTGGCTTTATTGTGTTTTCTATAATCAATGCACATGCACCAACCAGTGACAGTCCTAGTAGATATCAATTCATCTTTATCGTTCCTCACAACGGTCATGCCCCCCTTCTTGGACACAACCTAAACGGGGATACACATCTACTGTCGGAAATGGGGTAGATAATATCAGCTTCTAGCAGTTTTAGCACCTCCTTTTTTACTATTTCTTTCATGTTAGGATTCAGTCACCTTTGAGGCTCAATGGAAGTAGCTTCCTTATCCTCGAGGTGGATTCTATAGGTGCATATGGTATCGCTAATGCCCTTCAGGTCGGTAATGCTATACCCTATCACCTTCCTATGTGCTCTGAGGGTTTGAGAAGGCTTTCTAATTGTGGCTCGGTTAGGAGGCGTTAATTATGACGGGATAGGTTGAGTCCTCCCCAAGGAAAGCATATTTCAAATATGCAGGAAGGGGTTTTAGTTCTACCTGAGGAGGTGTTGTATCCCCGTCATCGTATGCATGTGAAAAGGATGCGTCCTCAACTGCTGGTTCAGATGCTGGGAACTCTTCATTGGCAGATTCATAATATGAGCAAGGTGTGATGGCGCATCGTAGGAGACGTCTGCAGAGTCCATCTCCATAGGAATTGGTTCCGTAGTGATCTGTCAATAGGATAGAGTATTCAGATGCGCACGCATCATCGGGTGTAAAGTCAAGAAAGGTTCCCCGATTGATGTCACCTTGGAAATGTCCGGGTTTATGTATTCCCCATGGACGTGGTCTTCGTATGTCTCAGTCTGGAGGATGTTGTCACCATAGAAGCGTAGAGTGTCTCCCATGTACTGTACAAAGACTTCGTCAGAGATGGGGACGCCGTCCAAGGATTCTGCATCCTAGATGGTGCTCGCAATAAAGACCGAGAGTTCTTGAACAATTGGGTCTTCTGCAGGAAATTCTACCGGGCCGTTGGTCCATACATCAGTCACCACATTCTCCAGTATACTTAAGAGCTGGGGTTCATCCAGCAATTCAATTTGACGAGTCACTCTCCAATATGCGTCAACCGGTAGAGTTTCGACAGCGTAGAGAAACATTGCATCCCCATCAAAGCTTATATGGATGACATCCTTAATGGTACCTTTATCTGAGACATTGTTCATTATATGTTCCATAACCATTTGTTGATTCTCATTACCTGCCATGTAGATTCTTGCTCCGATGAATCGCACTGCATCAAGCAGCTCTCTTACGGTGCATTCGATCATGGCTCCATTCATGCGTGAGTATTGAAGACCATATGCTTGGTATGGAGAGAAGCTAATCCCATCCGAGTCACTATCAGAATCACTGCTCCAGTGCACTTGCATCTCCATTGTGCCTGATTGTGTATGCACAACAAGAACTCAGAAAAATACCGTCAATAGCAAAGTAATAAAAGAATAAAAGGAAAAAAGGTAAGAAATGGTAAGATTTGCTAACAAATTTATCAATAGAAAAAATAACCCACGTAACACCATTACCTTCCCCGGCAACGATGCCAAAAACTTGATGCTCCCGAAACCTACACCTAGAAGCCACCTAGTAACGGCACGAATGCCAAGGGCTAGATGTATCCCAAATGCAAATTCTTGTCACTTTATGCAAGCGTACAGTGTCAAGTAATAGTATAAAAAATTATCTATCCCAGAGGGAGGGTAGCGATGTTATTGTCTCGGGCTATTTCCAAATCTCGGAATTTAGGTAGTAGTCGGTTTCAACAGATTATTTGTTTGGGATTGTGATCAATTAATAAAGACTAGGGCTTTAGGACTCACCCCTATGATCGTCGGATGTCGATGTTAGATTAAGACTCTTACGTTGCATTGGCTTTATTATGGATAGTCGCATCTAAGATATGGAATTCATGGCTCTAAGCGCCATGAATCTAACGTATCGCATTAACCCTGCTCTCGCGACAGGTGCACACGATCCGTGCATTAAGAATCGACAATATTCAAGCCACTTTCATGGTCAGAATGATATCAACTCACTCCACTCTTGTGGGTTAGAGTTTTGATGTATTTTGGTGGCTCTCATTGATGCAATGACGGTAGTCGTCAATTAGTATTATAGTTCGTCGGTGAATCCCATCAAGACACGAGCCGGACATGGACACGAGCCATAATTGAATCCACTAACTCCCTAATTAAGTTTATAGGATACTCCTTAAGCCAATTGATTTCACCGACCGTGAGCACGATATCAGTACTAGATCTCCTACAAACTTTGCTAGATCGACCAAATATGTCCCTTTTATACCAACGCAACCTAAAAATCCTAACTTTTCATCTAAATCCTAAGATACATGGGCTAATCCATTAGCCCTAGATGGAACTACTCATGCATCATAGAAAAAACAATAAAAGATGCAAGAGTAACAAGAGAATTCATATAGACAATCAAAAGCATAGAAAGTTTAGAATAACATACCAAAGCGTTGTAGATCAAAGACAATTAAGAATAATAAGATCCCTTGCGCAATAGTACAATAAAAACCCGATCTTTGGTCTTCACAAAATAACGATGGCACAAAACTAAAACTAGATCTAAAAACACTAATTAAAACTAAAGATAGGCTAAAACTCTCTATATCCAGAAAATAGGGTTAAAACATGCTTATATAAAAGGGGTAGGGACCCCCACAAAGAATATCTGAAAATCTAGTCATAAGGGCCCGCCAACTTGTTGGTCGCGTTGACATCTGGCGCCGCTTGCTGCTGCTCTGCTTCTGGCTGATACGGGCTACTCGGTCGAGTAGCCCCTCTACTCGGTGATAGGCTCATATTTTACACTTTATTTTTGCATACTTGCATGCTATTTCGATTGCTCATATCGCTATTACACAATTATTTGACGATGTTTGATACTTTTCACTATTTCTTGTTTTCGTCTGATTTCAGGAGATATGGAGCAATCGGGTGCAATTTGGAGCCTAGAGGACTTGCACGCATGCCGAAGTGTCGCCCATGATCATATCGGAGAGTTAACTGTGCTGGAGGATGAGTGGAAGAAGAAGGGCGTCGAAGGAATCAACGAGGAAGCGAGGAGGAGAAGAAATGAGCTCTGAAACAGGCCACTTGGTCGAATAAGGCAGCTCACTCGGCCAAGTGAAGCAGCTTACTCGGCCGAGCAAAACTGACAAAACGACATCTGCCAGCCTAAGTACCACAATGTACTCGGCCGAGTGGTGAATTCCACTCGACCGAGTAAAAACTCCACTCGCCCGAGTGGAGGCCAAGGTTTTGAAGAGAGCCAAGCCGACTTCTCTGTTTTTCTTGATGATCTGCAAACTGTCATACTCGGCCGAGTAGAATTATCACTCGACCGAGTAAGATTCCAACTTGACCGAGTAGCGCAGACGCCCAGTCAGAAAAACTAGGGTTTCTGGCGGCGCATGGGGCAGTTTGGTCGATATTTTTTGGTTCTTTTGGGCATGTATTTAAGCCCAGTTTTGTCTCCAGTCCCGGGGGAGACTAGATAGACTTCTTAGAACTATTTTTCCTTAGTTTCTAATCATAGTTAAGCTTTTGTATTGGTGAGAGATTGAAGATTGGATCTTAATTTTCTATTCAAAGCTTCTTTGGCGACGTTGGTTTGTCTTGATCTCTTGCAAGTTTTGATTTTTATGCTATATCTCTTATTGAATCTTGGTTGCATGATGAATTCCATTGCTGATCTTGTTTTCCTATCGATGTCTAATATGAATTGTGAGTAGTTCCTTTGCTCTAGGGCAAAGGGATGAATCCTATGGATCTAATGTTTAAATTGTGAGATCTATTGAATTACAATGATATTAGGCTTGTTAGAAAGGTTAGATCTTGATTGAATTACTACGGATAGATAGGGATTTCTCTTGGATCTCGTGAGCTCGACAGAGGATCTTGATCCAAGGAAAGCCCTAGATATTCGATTTAGGATTACAATCGAGATTTCCTAGATTTGGTGCACGACAGTGACCAAAGCTAGCATTTTTATTGTTCTTCTATACTCATATTCGTTGCACGACAGTAAACGGATACGAATTATCACGATCAAGATCCGAACTCAAGTTGTGCGACATCGAGCTTGAGTTTGGATTGGACAAAACTGCCGACTTTAATGCTAGTGGTCTAGACTAGGCTTGCGCGACAGCGAGGCTCTAGTTCAGATTGCTATAAACCTACAATAACGTGACAACGTGCGTCGGTTCTCCAATTAGTTGCGGCAAGTTCACCTTAACTCAAGTTTGATTGCATGGTATTTCGTAACTCAAGTTGATGACTTGAAAATCTATAGTGGGGATTCCCTAGCCCTAGACACCTTTATTATATTGAATTTGCATTAACACTCGAACGATTGTTACACCATCCATTCTCAAACGATTTTCCACCAAATATCTTAGTAACCAAAATAGAGTACTGTCATTAGTCCTTCCTGTGATTCGATACCCGCTTGCCACTTAACCGTGCACTTATGGTAAAGCTACAATGTTTTCCGGATGTATATCCTAGAGCGATCAAGTTTTTGGCGCCGTTCCCAGGGAGGCGATGGTATTTTTATTTTCTTTACTTAGCTAATTTTCTTTCTTTGTTTTATTTTTATTTCATTTTATTCCTCTATTGCACTAACAAATCTTTCTAGTTTCTCTTTTTTTGTGCATGAACACGAGGTCGAAGGCATCCGAAGAAGGCATATTATTTGATCCTGAGATCGAGCGCACGGCAAGGAAATTGATAGCAGAAAAGAGATCAATTATAGAGGAGAACCAAATGGCAGAGGAAACTAGAGGTGAGTGATTACGGTGGACCGCTAGGCTTGTCTCCATCCGGGATAGGCTTACCCCGAACAATTCGGCTACTACATCTTTTATACTTATGTCGGAGTTGACGGTCGACATGAACTTTGAACTGAAGATGGGGCTTATTGTACTGATGCAACAAGACCCCTTCCATGGGAGTTCTCAAGAAAACCTGCATTATCACCTACAAATGTTCTTGGCGAAGTGCGCCACTTTTCAGATACTGAATGTACCGGATGATGCTATCCAGTTGCGTCTCTTCCCTTTCACTCTTCGTAACAAAGATTTATATTGGCTAAGGATGGATGCTCATGGGATATTCACTACTTGGGGTGAGCTAGCGAGTGCGTTCGTCAACAAATTTTACCCGCCATCCAAGACCATGAAAATAAGAAACTCTTTGATGTCTTTCAAGCAAGGGTCCGAAGAGTCTCTCTATGAAGCGTGTGAGTGCTTTAAAGATCTCCAACATCAATGCCCCCACCATAGCATCGACGATTAGGAGCTTGTTCATAGTTTCTACAATGGATTGCGGCCGGACACAAAGAAGATAATTGACACCACGGCCAACGGAGCTATTCTATCAAAGACACCGGAGGATGCCACGGCATTGCTAGAGGAGATGGCCTCCAACAATCAGCAATGGGCTGATGAGAGGGGCCAATCATCATCATCATCGAAGCCGGCAAGTATTTATGAAGCAAAGGCAATGGTCGAGTTGACCACAAAGTTTGACTCTCTCTATCCAAGGTTGTTGAAAAGAGGATGTGCGAGTCATATGGAGTGCCCAACACATCGACATCTGGAGGGAGCATGAGTGATTGGCAAGACCAAGGCCAAGTCATGTTTGTTAGAAGCGAGCAAAATGAAGGAGCCATGGAGCAAGTGCAATACATCGCCGGTGGGGGTAACAATGGTTATCGGGTGAACCCGATTACCAAGGGTCACCTAGGATTTTCCTTTGCCAACAACGAGGGAGCCTTGACTGCCCCTCATCAACAACCACCACCGTAACAACAACAAGCCCGGTCCCCTCAACAACAACAACCGTATCAACAAAGGCCGCCCTAACAACAACAATATCAACCAAGGCAACAAGCGGGGCCTTATAGACCCCCGGATATAATCAATGATGGAGATCACAAAACCCACCGCTGGCACCACCAAGATCCAAGCACGAATCTAGAGTTGAGGAGTTCATGACCGAGCAAAAGAAGATCAATGTAAAATTGACGACGGGCCAAAATTCTCTCAATACTATTGTGGCACAATTGGCAGAGCAAATTACTTTGCTCAACAAGGCTCAACAACAATTGTCGGCTCAACTGAAGCAAAACCCGAGGAGCAACACCGGCCACATAAATGCGGTAGTGGCGGTAACTACGAGAGGCGGGAAGGATACCACTCCAGCTATGGTTCACGCTAAAAGCCCAAGGGAGGAAATTCCGGTTGAAAAGAAGCAAATTAATGAAGAAGAGATCTCCAAGACGGCAAATAATGAAGAAAAATCTGAAGCAGATGAACCTCAAAAAGAGCGAACCTACATGCCACCCGTACCGTTTCCTTAACGATTAGCGAAGGCCAAGATGGAAAAGAGGTTCGCCAAATTTCTGGAGTACTTGTGAAGGATTAGCCTAAACATCCCATTCTTGGATGCGATAATTGAAATCCCGACGTACGCCAATTTCCTCAAGGACTTAGTCACAGGGAAGAAGCGAACGGAGAAGATCATGCTAGCCGAATAAGGAACTTGTTCGTTAACAAGGAGAAGATGCCTACGAAGATGAAAGACCCCGGAAGCTTTCCGATTCTATGCACCCTTGGAGGAGTACCCCTCCAAAAAGCTTTGGTAAACTTGGGAGCGAGCGTAAGCCTCATGCCGCTCACTATGTTCAAGAAGCTCAACATGGGGACCGACCTCAAAGCCACTGATATGAAGATCCAACTCGTCGATGGGCGAATTACTAGGCCAATGGGGATTGCCGAGAACGTGCCACTTTAAATACCGGACGGTCTTTGTGTACCATGCGACTTCGTCGTTATGGACATAAAAGAGGAAGACGATACATCGCTTATACTTGGATGCCCTTTCTTAGCTACCGCCAGAGTCATAGTAGATGTGAGAGAAGGAACGTTGTCTCTTAACGTTGGCAACATAGAAATTGAATTCGATCTTCCCAAGACAATGAAGCAAAGACCTTGGCCAAAAGAAGCGGACTACGTGGACCTCCTTGATGAGGTAATAAATGAAGCCATGCCTTTGCCATTGGAGCCTTGCACCAAGAGTGCCTTGATGGAGCCCAAATACTGAGGGCGGCATCCTAATTAGAGAACCACCGGATCCTCTCGTCGAGGAAGTGACCGAGCTCACCGACAAAGAAAAGAACAATGCTGATGTCGCGAGGATTAGAGAACTCTGCAATCTCTCTACGGTGAAGAAAAAGGAGAAGGCGCAACCGATGAATACACCTCAATCGCTGGGAAAGAGGAAAGATACTGACCGCCCTGGCCGTTTGGCACTCAAATTGGGACGGGGATACTAGGATTAGAATTTGTAAACCGCAAGCGCACGGTGTCAAAGTGTGGCTTGGGGTCGATCACAGGGAGGTGTGTGTTGTGCTTGTGAACATTCGGGATCCGGATCACTCGGTGGGTGATCTAGCCTATTCGCTTGTTGGATGTCATGATAGTATACTAATGGAATAGGTGTAAGAGATAAAAAAGGTAACCTAGGACTTTGGCGTCTGCCCTATCATGAGTTCTCAATATTACTACCGAAGGATAGGAATGTGATCAGATTCTAGGGTTTAGCGGTGAGATATTGCCTCTAATAGTGGTACCTAGCGTCCCATGGGCCCGATATTCCGGTCGATGCCCAGGATGATACGCTAGGTCTACCCGGGTTCGGACGGTGGGCATTCCCATGTCCAACACCGCCCGACTCCGAGAGCACTAAGCTCGCAATGATTTCTCCCGACATTTCATCCAAGCCGTTCCCACGCGCTAGGAATCAATGTCTACGCTAGGGGGTGAGCTGTGGCTAGAGAATCAAACTCCCGTTTTATTTCCCCTTGGCCTGACGGTCAAAGGCGGTCTTTCTCCCGCCAATGACAATAAAACGCCCCCGCGTAACCATCTAAATCCCTATATCCTATCGAATCCCAATCATATGGCCGTTCTAGGGAGAACCCACGAAGGGGCTTCCACCAATGTCCCAGATTTAAGAACTACTCACTAATCATGGCATGAGATGCAATAAAACAGATTATAGCCATCAAAATGGAAATCAAGCAATAGATTACTGTAGCAAATAGAAGTATAAACACAATATTAAAATATAAGAACGATCAAGAAACTTACAAATAGAAATAAATTCAGAGCAACCAAAATCCCTTAAAACAGCTTAAGAAAATGGGGATTATGTTTCTAGGAAAACCTAGCTCTATTTATACATTTTGGCAAGATGCCAGGGAATATTCCCACTAAAAGAGAAAAATAGACGTTCACCCGATCGGGTGAGACTTCACACGATTGGGTGAAACGACGGGAAATTTGGCATTCATCTTCTGATAAACCTCACCCGATTGCTAAACCGATTGGGTGAGTCTTCGAATTCTTGAGCATGGGAAAGCAGCTGCTACAGGTGACCCGATCAGTTGACAAGTCAACCGATCGGGTGAACTTTGGCTCTCAAAACAGTGTCATGTGTCACATCCACCCGATTACTGAACCGATCGGGTGGATCTACCTCTTCCTCGGGACTGATATGGCCGCACGAACCGATCGGGTGGATCTGTCAACCCGATCAGTTGAGAGCTGATACATGGTTTATCTTGACGATTGGCTCTCATGGTCTCGTGAGACACCTCCCGTTGCTCCGGGGACTCATGATGTTGGCCTTACATGTCCCCTGCGCCAGCAGTATCCTGCAAAAGCACACAAACACAATGAAAGTAAAAGGGAACTAAAAACACAAAGGAACTGATTCGAAACAACGAAAAACGACGGGAAATTACGGAGAAGACATGCGTGAATATATAAAATATAAACGCACGTCAAAATCCCCCAAGCTGAACCCTTCCTCGTCCTCGAGGAAGATGAGTGAGAATAGAAGCTCGGAGGGGAAAATAGAAAGGAAGAAACAGGAAATGAAAAGGGAATCCTAGATTACCCGTCAGAGCCAACAGAAACCAACACGACACACTAAGCAAGCACGCGAGAAGCATAGCACTAAGCCCAGGAATACGAGTCCCACTAGTGTCGTGGGTTCACGCGGTGAAGCGCAAGTGAGTGTGGTTGTGAGCTAGCCAACGGTGTAACTATCTAAATCATGCAATCAAGCTACATATACACATATCCATGGAATGACCCAAATATCGAATCAATTCGAGTTAGCAGTGAATAATAGTTCAAGCATGCATGAGAATAGAGTAAGAATAGAAACATGTCATATGTCAGGGACTCTACTGCCAGAAACTAGAAAATCGCCGCACGATTGCCTAGATGATTGCTAGAAAGCTCCTATGCCAAGTGTGTTCGAAAACGAAGGGGGTTGAGTAGGTTTGGAGGAGAGCACTTGGTGCAAATTCTCGCCTTCCCTTTATTCACGACTGTAGGAGTAATATTCACAACAGAAATTTTTTTTTGGGTTTTGGATATTTGGATATATTTTTTTGGATTTTGGCTATACATATTCTTTCTTTTCTCCTTTCTTTTTTTAGTAGTCGGATAATGCGCATTCTCCGAAAGCGGGAGAACGATGCGCAGGTAAGTGGAAAAATTATGCACTCTCCCAAGTGGAAGTAAAGTACACGACGAGGGGATTTGCACCAAGTAAAACAAAAAAGAATTCGAATTCTAAACACTTGGCAAAAGAAATTTTTTCGCGAATCAGAGCTATTGGTAGAGTCCTGACACATGCAATTTGAAGAGTAAATATATAGATGATTCATGCATAAAGAAGCAGACAATGGAGGCAGTATACCGCATATTCGAAATTGAAGCATGAAAGTCTAGGGGTCATCCAAGGATAGGCATATAAAACAAAATCACGACCTAGAAACACACCAACTAGCTAGTCACAACACACAACTCAACATAAAAAGCAAAGTGAACCCACAAAGCATAAAATGCAATAGAACTCGGCTTCCTAGGGTTAGTGAAGATAGGTGTCGTTGCTTAGCTAAGTGTATGTGTGGTTGAGTGGCAGTTTCATCATGCGGGGTCATCTCTAGGAGAGGGAGAATAAAATGAAGGAAAGAAAAAGAAAAACACGACGAAAATGACTTAAAACAGTGAAAAAGACACGACTGACGCACATAGTGTGACTCCCCCAAGCTGAACGTTGCATTGCCCTCAATGCAATAGGATTAAATGCGGGAGGGCAATGAAAGATGGGAGGGAAGTAAGCACCGACAAAGAAACGGGAAAAACATGAAAAACACACAATACGAGACATAGAAAAATAAAGAAAATAAATACCGAAACCAACTATACAAAAGACATTCACACAAACAAACAAAACAAACACACGAAAAACAAGTGACACGACGACAATCACAAAATATTGATCTCCCCCAAGCTGATCTCAACAATGCCTGAAAAAAGATATGATCATGGTGAATCAGAAAAAACTGGCTAGGGGGAAAATCAGAAAAAGGGACATCAAGGTGCAGGAGCGGAAGGCTCCTCATCCATCTCGGAAGAGAGTGGAGGGGTGTGGTCGGGGAAGGTGACGGACGTGCGGAGAAGTGGAGAAAGAGATGGAGAGCGTGCACGGGTGGGCACGGGTGGGGGTGTGCATGATGGGTGGGGTATCGGTGGTAACGGAAGGTGGTAAGGATACGGTGACTGATGAGGAGGGTGTGGGTAATGATCTCGTGTGCACAGCAGCCTATTTCCTACGACGTAAGTAGGCGATGGTGATAGAGGTGAAAGGTGGTGGGAGTGGAGGGTCAACGGTAGTGGTGGTAGGAGGGGAAGAAGTGGCAGGAAGGGAAACAATGGTGGTGAGAGGAGATGATCGTCTAGGGTGTGACGGGGGAGGTGATGGGTGTGGAGATGGTGGTGTAGGACCGTGGATATGGGTAAGAAGGCGGAGAATGGCGGCGACGTTTCGCTCGAGGGCGAGGAAACGGGGATGTGATAGGAAAGAAGTAGATGGATCCGAGGAGGTGGAAGAGGATGCGCCAGCGTGCAAAGCAAGCATCTCGGCCTCGAGAGCGAGGTGAGCAAAGGTGGCATGGCACACAAAAGAAGGGGTGCCGGTGGTAGTGGTCGTACCGGTACCAGAGGCTAGGCCAAGGAGGGCCGTAGTCAGTGCCTCAAAAGAAACAGCTACATCGGCCGGGGTAGTGACACTGGGTCCAGCCCCGGGGTCTTCTCTGAACTCAGGAATATCCTGCTCACCCAAGTGGACGGCAGAGGAAGGTGGTCTAGGAGCGTCAGGGAGAACAAACTGAAGGTGAAGCCTCCCCCCCCCCCCACACAAATTCAGGATCTGGTGGAAAAGACCAATCTGCCTGAAGCTCAATGGTCATGCGGCCAGGGTTTGGTAAAATGGTATATGGTGCAGGGGGATGGCCGTAATGGAAAGCAAACCGACCATCGCCTAGCAGTCTGATCATATGAGTGTGCCTCAGGACATCGATGTCAAGATAGGTAGATCCTGGGGCACGGGGCAAATCGGGGGGAAGCTCGATGTTGAAGGGAGGGTGTAGGGCAATGATAGTGATGAGGCCACCGCAGCAATATTTTCCTTTGTTTGTGCGGCTAATATCAACAAGCTTTTGAATTAGCCACGCAGCTGCATTTATGAGTATGCGCGGTGCCTCGAAAGTAATCCCGTCAAAACCAGGGATGAAAGGGAAAGTCATCACCCATAAAATGAATAAATCTGGGATGGTCACGGTGCCGGACTCATCCCCTGTAAAGAAAGTGCTTGAGATAATGTGATGGGCGAGACGGAAGACCGGGTGGATAATAGAAGAGGCCTTGGCGTTGCCCTTAGGATAATGATCATGTAATGTGAGGCGTCCCCAAAAGAAGTCGACATCAAAGTCGGCATGCAATTCATTGGGGAGGGAGCTGCCTTCAAGATTGGGAAAACCGAAAATATCGTTGATGGTGGTCAAAGGGGCACGGAAGTTTCGGTTTCGAAGGCAAAAATCGATATTTGACCACATCTCAATTTTGATAGTGGAGAGAAATTCTAGTGTGAGAACGGGGTAGGATAGGGCATGGGAGTGCAGGAAACTAAGCTAACCTAAGTTTGCGAATAGTGATTCAACTTCGGTGAAAACTCCGAAATCGAATAGGGTTTGATCATGTGCAAACTTGGTGGCTAGGTGAGAACGTTGGCTGAGGCGAGAATAGAAATCTTTGTGTGCTTGGCTCATAAAATGAACTCCCTGCGGTCCAAGCAGTGGGTCTACCACAGGTACGACAGGTTGGGGTTGCGGTTAGGTAGGCGGTGGTGGAGGAGCGTGTCCACGCGTAGAACATGTGGGTCGTTGTCTCTTGCGAGACGGCTCCTCTTCCACCATGGGTCGCTTACCTTCATCTTTGTCTGTTGCCATGATGTTGTGGTGATTTGGTGTGATATGCAGGATGATATGTGGGTGCACGCAACAAATGACAAAGTGACAAAATAAAAATTCGTGGGCAATGTAATAATCAAGTTATGGAGCGAGTTTACCCAGTAATGATGCGACTCCTAGCTCCTAAAAGGTCCCGCAATGTACGAAGGAGTGATCCGGGGAGCCGTCGCACGCTAATCCAAAGGAAACAGAACTTTTGAAAATCGAGGGGATTAGGGCTAGGGTTTTGAGTGGTTTGCGGTTTGAACATGGTCGACGGAGGGGATTGATGGCGGGGAAGTAGTGGAGGAAGTGGGGGAGTACGATTAAGAGCAGTAGGAGCAATGGGGGAGATCGATTTGGAAGAAGGCGAAACGAACCGCTCGAATGGATTTTCTAGAGGTCGGGTGAAATGAAGTCGGGTGGGGGTTAATATATATAGGGTTTGGGTGAACCGATTGGGTGAAAATCACCCGATCAGTTGGATAAATTTTCAAAAAAATTCTGTGGATCAGCATCTACAGGTCACCCGATCGGGTGAGATCTCACCCGATCGGTTGATTGCTCTCCGAAAAACATCCCAAGCCTATGTTTTCATCACCCGATCAGTGACCCGATTGCCCACTTTATCACCCGATCGGTTCACTCTTCGACTGAAGCTAGCCACTTACTTGAAATGATCCACCCGATTGGTTGATTTATGACCCGATCGGGTGGGGCAATTCCTGCACAAAAAGAATAAATCCTCTAAGTGTCCCGACGAAAATCTCCACATCATCATTTATTTACAAAAATTAATAAACTAATCCTATTAAAAACTGATAGAAGTTTAGGGCATGGGTTGCCTCCCATGAAGCACTGTTTTTTATAGTCGTTTGCTCGACTCCCGACATGATATTCAGGGTGGCTTGAACGGGTGACGCTCATCGTTTGGCGTCCTCTCAGCTGTTGGGGCAGAAATTCTGGTTGTTAACAGCGACGACAAATGGATGGTCTCAATAACTACCCCACTGGTGATATCCGGGGCTTCTCCTTTGTATTGGCGAAACTCGCCACTCTCTTCAGAATTCGAACTTCATCAGCGGTTAGCATCAAAGGCTCTTTCCCCTTGCTCTTCGTCGGAGCATTCTTCCCAAATCCAGGGGGAGTTGACTGGGAGACACAAACTGGTTCAGTAACTTCCTCTCTTTCTAGCCTAGTGTGCTCCTCGAGTCCATCCAAGTCTTCTGGGGGGTTCCGAGAAAGAACTTCCCATGCTCCTGCTTCATTAACTCTCTCTTCTTCGATTTCCAGAAGGTTGCATTTGGGTTCCTCTGGTGGTAACTTCATCGACAGCGCCAAGTCAAATTCCACTGTTTGATCGCCGATGTTTAAGGACAATTTTCCCTTCTTTACGTCGATGAGCACACCGGTTGTTGCCATAAAAGGTCTTCCGAGAATAATCGGAGTGTGATTATCCTTGGACATATCCATAACCATGAAATCCACCGGCACACGCACATCGCAGACATTAACTGGAAAATCATCGATGACTCCCACGGGGTACTTCACTGATCTATCTGCTAGCTGCAGGGTTATCCCCGTAGGTTCCAGCTCACCCATATTGATCCTTCTGTACAGCGATAGGGGCATCAACCTTACACTTGCTCCCAAATCGACAAGCGCCTCTATTTATAGATACTTCCCCTATAGAGCACGGAATAAAAAAACTTACTGGGTCTTTAAGCTTCGGCAGATTGGCTCGTTGAATCAGGGCACTACATTCCGTCGTAAGGACCACTTTTTCCTTTCTTGTCCCCTTCGTCACTAGGTCCTTAAGAAATTTTGCGTACAATGGAATGGTCTCAATTGCTTCTAGGAATGGGATCTGAAGACTTAAGTCCTTCACCATCTCGAAGAACCTGCCATACTTTTCATCAATTTTGGCCATGGCAACCCTTTGCTGAAATGGTACTGAAGGCTTGAAAACCCTCAAGTCATCGCCCTCATTCTTCTTCGTCTTCTCAGAATCTCCCTCCGAAGTCACGGGGCTCAATGTTGAAGCTCCATTGTTGTACATTTCCATATTCGGTTTCTTATTGACCAATGGTGCTTCATTATCTTTCTCGGCCTCCCGTGCCGGAATCTTCTTCCCACTCCTCAGAACAATGGAGGAGACATTCGCTTGACCGTGTGTCAAGGATAGAGTTTGGCTTGGTCCCCTAGGGTTCACCTCCGATTGACCTGGCAGCTGTCCTTGTGCCTTCTGGAGGTTGGCCACTTGTAACCCCAACTGGGTCACTTAGTCGGCCAAGGATTTCTGCCCAAGTTGTAGTTGTATAGTGATCTTCTCCTGATTCGAAATGTACTGAGCTAGGATGTTCTCAATCGGAGAGACCACTCGTTGATTGTACTGTTGTTGTTGGGGCAGAGGTTGCTGACTTCGAGGAGGAAACTGCTGATACATTTGTTGTTAAGGCGGAGGAGGCTGATATTGTTGTTGCTGATGAGGTTGCTGAAGTTGTTGGTAGGGTGCCTTGTAGCTAAAATTTGGATGATTCTGATTGTTGGGAGAGTATCCAGGATTAGAACTTGTCCTCGGTGAATAGGGTGCGTTTCCCGTAGGATTATAAAATAGGGCACTTGCTTGATCCACGGGCGTCGAAATGTCTCCAACATCGAAGTCTCCCATTACTTCAGTTTCCACTGCCGCTATTTGCTGTGGGTTAGCGGCTCCGGATCCAACCATGAACGCTGAAATCTGAGTGGAAAGCAAATCGAGTTTGATTGACAGCTTATCCACTTCCTCAACCCGATGCATTCCACCAGCTTTTGGTGTAGCATGCTCATCACTTCACCTCTCATTGTTGGATGCCATGTTCTCCAAGATAGTTCCGGCATCCACCTCATTTCTTGCCATGAAGGATCCACCCGTTGTGGCATCCATATAGGACTTCAAATCGTCTCTCAGTCCATTATAAAACAAGTTGATGATCTGCCAGCGGGGGCGCTCGTGGTGAGGACAGTTTCTCTGCATTTCCTTGTACCTCACCCACGCTTAATGTAGCGACTCATTGCTAGCCTGGGAGAAAGAGGAGATTTCGCTTCTTAGCTTCATCGTCTTCCCTGGAGGAAAGAACTTGTTCAGGAATGCCTTCAAAAGCCGCTCCCAGGTCGTGAATGTGTTGGGGTCCTTCCCCCTCAGCCATTGCTTCACTTTATCCCGTAGAGAGAACGAGAATAATCTCAACCGAATAGCCTCAGTTGATACGCCATTGATCTTGAAGGTCTCGCACTTCTCCAAAAAAGAGTCCAAGTGCTCAATGGGATTCTCCATGGGAGCTCCAGAAAATTGGTCTTGTTGGATCCAAGCCACAAGTGATGGCTTCAGCTCAAAGTTTCCGGTCATAATGGCTGGGGGTTGAATACTGGATGTGGACCCAATAGACGGCATCGAATACTCGAGCAAAGACTTTGGAGGAGTGATATTTCCTGCCATGGCGACAAATTCTTCTCTTCTTCTTCTTTCTGCGTTCAAACACCGCAGGGTGGCGTTGATCTCGGGATCTAAATGAACTAAGTCGTCAAGCCTCCTCGAGTTCCTGAGCATGAAAAATCAAGATATACCGTGAAGCACGTATGGTATGATGTGAAATAAAAATAAAAATAAAAACAAAAATAAAAACGAAAGTGTAGAATGTGAAAATTATCACGGGGTAAGGATGTGAGATAGTTTCGAGGATAACAGTGTCATAAATGTAACAAGCACGTTGCCTCCCGGTAACGGCGCCATAAAGCTTGACCGCCCTGGCCGTTTGGCACTCAAATCGTGACGGGGATACTAGGATTAGAATGTGTAAACCACAAGCGCACGGTGTCGAAGTGTGGCTTGGGGGTCGATCACAGGGAGGTGTGTGTTGTGCTTGTGAACATTCGGGATCCGGATCACCCGGTGGGTGATCTAGCCTATTCGCTTGTTGGATGTCACGATAGTATACTAATGGAATAGGTGTAAGAGATAAAAAGGTAACATAGGACTTTGGCGTCTGCCCTATCATGAGTTCTCAATATTACTACCGAAGGATAGTAATGTGATCGGATTCTAGGGTTTAGCGGTGAGATGTTGCCTCTAATAGTGGTACCTAGCGTCCCATGGGCCCGATATTCCGGTCGATGCCCAGGATGATACGCTAGGTCTACTCGGGTTCGGACGGTGGGCATTCCCATGTCCAACACCGCCCGACTCCGAGAGCACTAAGCTCGCAATGATTTCTCCCGACATTTCATCCAAGCCGTTCCCACGCGCTAGGAATCAATGTCTACGCTAGGGGGTGAGCTGTGGCTAGAGAATCAAACTCCCGTTTTATTTCCCTTTGGCCCGACGGTCAAAGGCGGTCTTTCTCCCGCCAATGACAATAAAACGCCCCCGCGTAACCATCTAAATCCCTATATCCTATCGAATCCCTAATCCTATGGCCGTTCTAGGGAGAACCCACGAAGGGGCTTCCACCAATGTCCTAGATTTAAGAACTACTCACTAATCATGATATGATATGCAATAAAACAGATTATAGCCATCAAAATGGAAATCAAGCAATAGATTACTGTAACAAATAGAAGTATAAACGCAATATTAAAATATAAGAACGATCAAGAAACTTACAAATAGAAATAAATTCAGAGCAGCCAAAATCCCTTAAAACAGCTTAAGAAAATGGGGATTACTTTTCTGGGAAAACCTAGCTCTATTTATACATTTTGGCAATATTCCAGGGAATATTCCCACTAAATGACAAAAAAAGACGTTCACCCCGATCGGGTGAGACTTCACCAGATCGGGTGAAACGATGGGAAATTTGGTCTTCAGCTTCTGATAAACCTCACCCGATTGTTGAACCGATCGGGTGAGTCTTCGAATTCTCGAGCATGGGGAAGCAGCTGCTACATGTGACCCGAGAACTTTGGCTCTCAAAACAGTGTCATGTGTCACATCCACCCGATCACTGAACCGATCGGGTGGATCTGCCTCTTCCTCGGGACTGATACGGCCGCATGAACCGATCAGGTGGATATGTCAACCCGATCGGTTGATAGTTGATACATGGTTTATCTTGACGATTGGCTCTCAGGGTCTCGTGCGACACTTCCTGTTGCTCCGGGGACTCATGATGTTGGCCTTGCATGTCCCCTGTGCCAGCAATATCCTGTAAAAGCACACAAACACAAAGAAAGTTAAAAGGAACTAAAAAACACAAAGGAACTGAATCGAAACAATGAAAAATGACGGGAAATTACTGAGAAGACGTGCGTGAATATATAAAATATAAACGCATGTCAGATACGAAGAACGCAAGCTTGGGGGGTCATACCTCAACACCATTAGAGAGGAGACGCACACTAGGGAGGCCAAAGAAGAGCTAGCGCTACACCTGAACCCTCAAGGCCTCCTTGTGAAGTTCGACATGCGCATCTCCTATGCGCCGAACATCATGCGATAAACACCATATCTTAATGGGTCGAGCTCAAGACCTTAAACGAGCGCTTGTCGGGAGGCAACCCGACGGTTCTATCTTAGATTTTAGTTGAATTTTACTTTCATTTTTCTTTTAGATCTTTATTTGTCTATAGAGTCAAAAGTCTAGGAAGAATCTGACAACGGGCTACGTTTTTCATTTCAGGAAGAAGATGACAGGAGTCCATATGAATAGAGTATGGCCATGGTGATGGAGAGCACTCCAGAGATGCGCTCAAACACCAAAGGGAGGAAAGAAATGACGGGAGAGAAAGAAACAGACAGCGTCGCAAAACAGAGAGTCTGGAGCTGAAAAGAGCAGCCCACTTGGATGAGTGCCTTGTTCACTCGGTCGAGTGAAGACCCTACTCGGCCGAGTAGGGTACTGTACATGGAAGTCTCGAAAAACCCCTCTCTGGAAATTAAATGCCACTCAGCCGAGTGACTTTATCACTTGACCGAGTGACTTTGTCACTTGACCGAGTGAATTTGACACCATTAGCTCTTAAATTGCCCTGTGAGGCCTATTTACTCGGCCGAGTAACTTAGTCCACTCGACCGAGTGACGATTTCTACTCGGCCGAGTCGGAGACTGTCGGAAATTTTTGAAACACCCCTACTCTGTTTCTAATTGTGACTTGATCGAGTGATAATCTTCACTCAACCGAGTGACTCGAACCGACTTAACCCTATATAACTCAAATCGACAGCGCTCGGGAATTAATCCCCAAATCACCAAATTCCCCCCTCTCTCTCCCCCGACTCGCCCCAAACCCTCCTCCACTCGCCCGAGCGGCACGACCACCCCCGTCGCCGGAGCGCCCTCCGTCGCCACCCCTCTCGTTGTCAGCCAGCGATCGCCGGTCCTCCAAGCCGAAAATTGCCCATTTTATCCTTCTTCCCATTTTGTAAGCCAAATTCAACCCCAATTCCAAATTGAACCCTATTTACGCCTATTTATCTTGATCAACCCCTTGATTTTACGATTCTCATTCATAATCTATTGTTTTTGTGCTTCAGGATAGCTTGGGGGAGATCGGGCGCTGATTTGGAGCTGCAGGGGAGGCGTCTCTTGCTCAGGTTGCTTACGAGGAGTCACATCATGCTTGGTACACCCGTTCCCAATTTTATTTTCAGCACGTTGTGATTTTTTGCGCATCTCACGGCACTACGATGCCCCCACACACTAGGTCTCGTGTGCGACAGCCTGCTTCTAAGCAGAAGAGGACCGACGACCCCAGTCCTTCTTTCGCTAGAACGGACTCCCCACCTCCTAGCAATCCACCTCCCACACTCCCGGCTCCCACTGCTCCCACTTCACCCATTCCACCCCCACCAGCACAGCCCACCACGATGATCGACACGTTGGGGATCACCTTCAGAGATGACGCACACTGCGTCAAATTTGATGGGCTCTCACAGCGTTCGATCGTCCCATCTAGGTTCGCACACATAGATGACCTTGAGCGCGCCTAGGCGTACTTCAAGGGCTACTCCAGTTGTACAACAACATGGGGTGGCATGATTTTCTTTCGGTGTCGATGGACACCTAATCCGTCCGACCCTCAAGGTCTTGAGTTCTATTCATAGGACTTCCAGTGGGTGCACCTTTCGCTTGATGGATCGAGAGTATGAGATCACTCTCGATATGCTTTGTGCCTACTTCCATTGGCCCCCATGTCCCCGACCCCGACCGCGCTTATAGTCCCACGCACCACACCCCGGCTTCCTTTGATTCCCACACATTCTGGACCTTGATCATGGGCTCACCACTTCCCTTTGACCCTAGCCGGGCCAAGGCCTCCTCTATTGTCCACCATTGCCTACTGATTGCTTAGCGCCTTTTGGCGACCACCATTCTTGCGAGGTTAGAGCCTAGGAAGATGTATTTGCCTGAGCTCTACATGCTCTACGTGATGACGAGAGAGCGCCTTTGAGGGCGACGGGGACGTCTTAGTCTCCACCAGTCAGATTGATATTGCTAGCTGGTATCTTGACCGCATTGTTTCATCAATCATCGCCAGGACGGCGATTTGTTATGGCGGTCTGAACACCTTGCTTGCTCCTATGTGCGAGATTGAGCTTTCTATTGGCTTGCTCTGACCTACGGGCCCCACTTCACTATCTATAGATGTTATGGCATGTATGAGGAAGCTGCGTCCTCACGGTCAGCACCACTGGTTTTGGCTGCAGGGTCCATATTCAGTGGATTATATGGTGCTTCTGAGCCCTGCTCGAACCCACATTGGACCCGTAGGTGTGGTGTAGAGACCAGAGATGGAGCTCCTCACCCAACTGCCTACGTACTCGAGCCCAAGGATGCCCAGCAGGAGCCCTTTCTCGGCCCTCTTGCCCCAGAGATCCCATCATACAGCATGCCCCTGATCTAATTCCAGCTCCCGATACATCTGTCACCACCTCTACCAGTGCCGAGAGCTCTGTTGCTGTGTCTGTCCCCACCACCACCACCTCTGTGTCGCTGAGTGTTGATCACATTTCCTACATGAGCCTTGAGAGCACCATCCTCGCAGCTTTTGAGATAGGCGAGCATTCCTACTTTTCGTCAACCGAGACCCTATCCTCGCCTGATTTCTCGACCCCTGGGGAGTCATTTTCTGTTGATTTCACGACCTCCCTAGTCGTCGATCCTTCTGTCTCCGTTGTCGCCATTTTCACCGAGAGCGTCGTGACGTCTATCACCACATTGTGTCCACGATCTCTCTGCATGTCTCGTCCTCCATCGTCGCCTCATCCTCTTCTGCCGCTGCTCACACTTCTGGGAGAATTCGTGCATCTCAGCCTCCCACAGAGGCTGAGCGTCTTTTAGCGAGCACTGCCCCTCACCCTCACCCACTAGTGGCCCCACTTGTTTACGGTGGCCGTGTGCGACAACCCTGACCTCCTCCTGTGCTACCCTCTGCTCCCGCTCCTGACGCCCTTGTCCAGTATCTCTGTGCTGTCGAGGGGGCCGTGAGTGGGCTTAGAGCAGATCGTCGCCACCGTTAGCTCTGTGAAGGCACGCATCGCCATTCTGCCTAGTATTCAGCATACGCTGAACCAGATCCTTGAGTGCATGCCTCAGCTTCCACCACCAGCACCCCGGCCCATCCCTCAGGAGCCTGCACCTCCACCACCACCGCCCCCACCACAGGGAGGTGATGGCGCTCCACCACCAGCCTAGGCACGTACACCTGATACCTGCCATGTTTTTACTGCTCCACCTCTCGCCCCATCATTTTGCCATCATTTTGCTTGCCGACACGTTTTGATCACTTTTTACTTGGCACTATTCTATATATCAGCCTAGGGTAGAGTATGCACTTATGGCCCACATTTTTCTATCCATTTTGCACTTTCCATCCATCATTTGCATGCCTGCTGCATTCATCATCTGCATATATCATGTCATATTTTACTTTCTTTATTTTTCCTTTTACTTCGCATCATACATGCATCCACACCCACCCTCCCCTATCTTATGCGTCCTCGTGCCACACTTAGCACATTGAGGACAATGTGATGTTTAGCTTGGGTGAGTGAGTGCACACACGCACTTTTTATTTTCTTCATTTTTACCTTTATTTTCACCTTTCTTTATTTTTCACTCATTTTCACCCTTTTTTATTCATTTTCCTGCCATGCATCACGTTTTTTTACTTTTGGAGTGACTTGCATATGTATAGTTAGTATTTTATTTTTTTCCTTATTTCTTTTACTTTCTTTGCTAGAGATGAATTCCCTCTGATGACTATACCTTGGAGTTTGCTTTACTCTTATGCACGTACTCTCTTGACATGCTATCGTTTTCATTTCTGATATCGTATGCGATACACTGATATGCATTTGAGAAAAATAACTTACATCGTCTGCTATATGAATTTGAATGAAATTTTAGCGTTAACTGAGTCTGGGAAATATTATTGTATACCCTTCGTAGAAAACACACCAAGCTTCACGCATTGATTGCACATAATTGGAGTACTGCTTTGCCTTTCTATTATCACTTCTTTTTGCATGAAATGTGCTTTGAGCTTCCAGGTTGAATGAATGATTGCCATTTGATATGATTGGATTAGTTTACTTTTTTGTTATCAAACTGAGTAGATTAAATTACCCTGCTGAAGTTGGTGTGCACATACATAGAGTGAACCGAGCGTTATGTATATTTCTTTCTCCACATATCTTGAACATCATTTCTATACTTATAGTCATTGGTGAATCTCCCCTTAGTGAATCCTTTATTTGCATCTTCCACATGCTAAAAAGAATAAGCTCCATGAATCCCAAAATCCCCAAAAAAAATATTTATATCCTTCTATCTTATTTGGGATTGTTCTTGTGTATAAAGAAAAAAAAGAAAAAAAAGAAAAAAAGAAAAAAAGAAAAAAAAGAGAAAAGGAAAAAAAATGGAAGTTCCATTGTATATACACAATTCCATCTTTCCTCCTTTCTTTCTTCTAATTTTTCTTTGGAGCCACAAAAATTTGGAGAAAAGACGTATTTACATATTTGATGCCACCACGCTTATAGATAAGCTTTGGGGAGGGGATCCAATAACGTGAGAGAGTGTGACTACATATATGTGCATGACAACCTAAGCTAGGTAATTTTTGAGACTTAGGGAGACTACTTAGAGTATAACGACGTCTATGAATTGAATATTGGCATGAAATTCATGAAAACCATCTTTTTCTATACTTATCGATTTGAAATGTGTGATATCTCTTATATTCCAATTAGAAATCAGTCAATTGAAAAGTGTGTGATTTATGATTATGTATATCGTTTTACATGCCCTTGACGATGTTGACTCTAAAATGATTTCATATTTCATATGATTTTCGATACTCTTAGTTTTTCTATCAAAAGCACCTATATGAAATGGTATCGAAGTGAAAAGATTTAGCATGTTTGTATTCATTGGTCGTGCTATTTGAAGTATGCAACTCCAAGTTCTGAGAGAATGATCTAGCATCTTCACATCTTCATCTTCTTTTTCGTTCATCCCTTTTTCTTTATTTTTATTCACCGAGTTCGTCTTACTACTCTTCTTCCTCGAGGACGAGTAAGATGTAAGTTTGGGGGATTTTGATAGGCTCATATTTTACACTTTATTTTTGCATATTTGCATGCCATTTCGATTGCTCATATCGCGATTATCACGATTATTTGACGATGTTTCGATACTTTTCACTATTTCTTGTTTTTCGTCTGATTTCAGGAGATTTGGAGCAATCGGGTGCAATTTGGAGCCTAAAGGACTTGCACGCATACCGGAGCGTCGCACATGACCATATCGAAGAGTTAATGGCACTGGAGGATGAGTGGAAGAAGAAGGGCATAGAAGGAATCGACGAGGAAGCGAGGAGGAGAAGAAATGAGCTCTGAAACAGGCCCCTCGGCCGAGTAAGGCAGCTCATTCGATCGAGTGAAGCAGCTTACTCGGTCGAGCAAAACTGACACGACGACATCTGCCAGCCTGAGTACCACAATGTACTCGGCCAAGTGGTGAATTCCACTCGGTCGAGTAAGAACTCCACTCGCCCGAATGGAGGCCAAGATTTTGAAGAGAGCCAAGCCAACAACTCTGTTTTTCTGGATGATCTGCAGACTGTCATACTCGACCGAGTAGAATTCTCACTCGGCCAAGTAAGATTCCCGCTCGGCCGAGTAGCGCAGACGCCCCGTCAGGAAAACTAGGGTTTCTGGTGGCGCAGGGGCAGTTTGGTTTGTATTTTTTTGGTTCTTTTGGGCATGTATTTAAGCCCAGTTTTGTCTCCAACCCCAGGGGAGACCAAATAAAGTTCTTAGAACTATTTTTCCTTAGTTTCTAATCATAGTTAAGCTTTTGTATTGGCGAGAGATTGAATATTGGATCTTAATTTTCTATTGAAAGCTTCTTTGGCAACGTTGGTTTGTCTTGATCTCTTGCAAGTTTTGATTTTTATGCTATATCTCTTATTGAATCTTGATTGCATGATGAATTCCATGGTTGATCTTGTTTTTCTATCGATTTCTAATATGAATTGTGAGTAGTTCCTTTGCTCTAGGGCAAAGGAATGAACCATATGGATCTAATGTTTGAATTGTGAGATCTATTGAATTGCTATGATATTAGGCTTGTTAGAAAGGTTAGATCTTGATTGATTTACTACAGATTGATTTACTAAGGAAAGCCCTAGATATTCGATTTAGGATTACAGTCGAGATTTCCAAGATTTGGTGCACGACAGCGATCAAAGCTAGCATTTTTACTATTCTTCTATACTCATATTCGTTGCACGACAGTGAACAGATACGAATTATCACGATCTAGATCCGAACTCAAGTTGCGCGACAGCGAGCTTGAGTTTGTATTGGACAAAACTACCGACCTTAATGCCAGTGGTCTAGACTAGGCTTGCGCGACAGCGTGGCTCTAGTTTAGATTGCTATAGACCTACAATAGCACGACAGCATGCGTCGGTTCTCCAATTAGTTGCAGCAAGTTTACCTTAACTCAAGTTTGATTGCATGGTATTTCGTAACTCACATTGATGACTTGAAAATCCATAGTGGGGATTCCCAAGCCCTAGACACCTTTATTATATTGAATTTGCATTAACACTTGAACGATTGTTACACCATCCATTCTCAAACGATTTTCCGCCAAATAGCTTAGTAACCAAAATAGAGTACCGGCATTAGTCCTCCCAGTGATTCGATACCTGCTTACCACTTAACCGTGCACTTGCGGTAAAGCTACATTGTTTTTCGGGTGTATATCTGGGAGCGATCACTCGGTCAAGCTACAGTAGGTCAGAACTTGCCTCTAAAACGATGCTCTGTTTGAAAGCTACTCGGATCGAGTAGGTGACCTGCTCGGTCGAGTTGAAGGGTCCTGGGGAGAATCTCAGAATCATCGCTCTGTGTGGTGCGACTCGGGTCGAGTCAACTGTCTGCTCGGTTTAGTAGGGCGTAGCTGTTTCCTTGTGAAATCTGCGTGTCTGCTCGACCGGGTAGCTGTTTGCTACTCGGGTCGAGTCGCCTGGGAAACTGAACTGGGATGAAGTCATGGCTCTTTTCTCTTGCTCTCTTCTCCTCCTCTCCTCTGATCTTCTTCCATACCTCAACGACCTCCCATGGAGCCTTGCCAATGATGTCCTGGACGTCCAGGATGCGTCCATGTCCCAAACTAGCTCCAATTCGCTCCAAAACTCCTGAGAATCCATAAAGTTATACAAAACTTGAATATGGCATTAGAAGCGTGGTAATATGTGAAAATATGGATTTTAGAGGCAAATATGATATGAAATGATGCGATAAAAACATGGAAAATATGGACATATCAAGTTTCTGTTCACGTTCAAAGCTTATCCATCGGGGTTCTCCTTCTACATCATGAACAAGGAATATGGCATGTCCATAGACTCCTTGAACCCACTCTTTATGTGGCCCCGAGCACTTGAACCTGAGGCACACCACCACAACCATCTTTATCCTAAAGAGTATGATGCAGATGCCTTTTGGCTGAGGATCACCAGGCTCACTCCCCTCCCCAAGACACGAGCGAAGGCATCCAGCATCATCCACTCTGGCCTCCGTATCATCCATCGCATTATTACGAATACACTTTTCTCTCGGTATGAGACAAGACAGGTCTCTCAGGACGAGCTCTTCTTTCTGTGGTGTGTCACACAGTCCCGTATCCTCTGTCAGGGCCCCTCCGTTGTTCCCCATTATATCATTTATGCCGGGTCATGGCTGCACTCTAGATTTCTTCACACTTTAGCCTGCCCCAGCTCCCACATCTGTTGTGTGGGGATCATCACGGTCATTGCCCAGCTCCCCCGGTCTCCTACAAGATTCCTGACTCTCTGACCCCGGTTCCAGGCCCTACTTCCCTTGACTTGTCGGTGCTCACCAACATGCACATGATCAGATCTTTTGAGCCCGATAGATATTATTGGCTTTATGGCCACGCTTCCACACCTTACACTAGACTCCCCAATCCTGGACTTTTTGCACCTGGCACCACCCTGCGGTGGCTCTTCCCAGCTGATTCCAATCTAGCGCAGGAGTTCAGGCACCTCAGTCTGACCCCCAGGATATCTAGGACCCAGTTGATCCTTCTACTTCCACTTCTGCTACCCCCGTTGTCAGGCCCACCCATCGCCAGTATAGGAGAACTCGACACCAGGTCGAGGGTACTAGCAATGCTCCTCCACCACCACTTTCCCATCTCGAGCATTTGGCTCGTTTAGAGGGGAAGTTTAGGACTTTTAAATCCGCCACTGTCACCATCCTGACTGAGGTTAAAGAAACCATCTCTGATTTCGGGAAGTCGTTAGACCAGCTCACCACTGTTGTTGTGACCATGCAGTCATAGTTTGATCAGTTCTACTAGTACCACCATAGTCAGGACCACTATCATGCTGCTGCACCACATCTCCTACCCATTCGCATCCCACCTCATTCCCTCTCAGACTTCTCAGACTCCAGTGGGTCCATCCACTTCCACCCCTCATGTAGATTTCCCCACCACCTCACTACATATTTCTTTCACACCCCAGCCATCTCAGGTACCCGAGGACACCACCGCTGTCACACTCCGCATCATCACTGCACCTCCTCCTTCTCCACAGCCACACCCTGAGACTGTGCACATTCCTACCCCTCCACCATCACCACGTCCTGATCCCGTGATTTCTCCCACTTCTCTGCCACACACCACGGAGGCTGTTGACATACCTCCCCCATGAGCATAGTCTTCTCCCGCTCCATCCACACACATTCCATCCCCTACACATACTTCCACACCCCCTCACACATCTGCACCACCTGACGACACCAAAGTCATCATCTCCTCGTCCCTCGAGGACGCATGGTTATCTCCCTCTCCACCTCCACCTCCACTACTAAAGTCTGAGTTTATTCATTTCACCCCATCCCTACCCCACGTTGACACCACAGCTGAACCTTCAGCTAATCCCGCTGATCCACCTGCTCCACCCACCCAGCCACCACCTGACGGTGGCTCTGCCTTACTGGAGCACATCATTTTTCACTCACTCACCATATAGCCCTAGTATCACACACTTTCACTATCTTTGGGCACGTTTTTATTCAGGTTGGGGGAAATGCACCTGAATCTCCTTTCCCTCATTTTAATTGTCCTCACGTCATTTTTCTGTGTTTTCTTTGTGTTGAGGACAATGCTTAATTTAGCTTGGGGGAGGAGCACTTTCACGCCTATTTTCTATTTTTTCCCATTTTCTTCCTTGTTTCCTTGTTTTCATCGTTATTTTCGTTTTCCTTTCATTTTTTCTTCCTTATTTTTCCTTTTTCATTTCTTTTTCATATGCATCACGTTTAAATTCCGTACATGCATTCAAAAACCCAAATAATCAAAAAATAAAAAAAATCCAAAAATATTTACGTTCGCATCATGCATCTCGCATCATCATGCATCCATTTGTACATATTTGCATTCGACTCAAGAATTTTTCGAAAACGAGTTTCTATATGCGTACAATCTCGAATTGAAATTCGTTTTTCGAACTTTTATGCTTGATTTTCGAGATGTTGACTTGGATATGTGAATAGTACATAACCCTAGCTCAAATCCCTTGTAATACCCTAGCTTTGGCCGTCCTCACAGTCCCTAAGATAGGAGTACTTGAAACCGACCTAGATTGATACCTAAGAACCCACTCTATGCATGGACCGTAGAGCCGATAGTTGTGTATAATGGCTTATAATCCCTCGAAACTTGGATAACCACACATCACCTAGTACTGAGGATTGAATTTGTCTAGTATACCAATGCTTTCCAAAAAAAATAAAAGAAAAAAGAAGAAAAAATTTTTGAATAAAAAAATATATGCACTGTTTTCCCAACGAAGCTGAGTAACTGGATCTCCACGATAGTAACCGTTGGGGCATCGCGTCAAAAGGTCTAGCTTGGGGGAGTGCATGTGAATAAGGATTTTACTTGGGTTGAGTCGGTAGGTCTGAGGGGACCTTCTTGGCCCTGTGCCATAAGGTCGTCTGACCTAGGAGTCACCGACCCAACACTCCTTACACGACCCAATTGTAAATCCCGAAAAAATGTGTATAGAAAAGAATTTATATATATACGTGTGTATATATATAAGAAAGCATGAATAAAACTTAGAAAATTCTTAAATTAAGGAAGTTTGATGTGTCGTGAGCGCCACTTCTTCGATCGACATATATCCCATTATTCCATACTTATCCCCTCTACGACCATTCATAGCTTAGGTTTATAGTCCTTCAATCTAAGGACGGGTTAGAGGAAATATCTTAGAATGTGAGTGTGGCCATCGTCTAGTGTATTGCTTAGCGATTTGAGTGGGGATGATGTCCTAGAATCATATTCTCGTCGACGAAAAGATTTCGAAGCATTTGAGTTTCATGAATTCGAATTTTCGATTCGCCCACGTATATAACTCGATTTTTGGAAATTCTCGAAGTCTCATTAAATCATTCGCATGTTGATTGCATTCCTCCAATCTACGCTCTCTCTTGTCTTCCTTGAGGACAAGGAAGAGTTTAGCTTGGGGGATTTTGATGTGTGTTTATTGTATATAGTTTTTTTCTCTCTTTCATGCACATTTTACATCGTTTTCTTCGTCATTCCTCCCCGTTTTCCCGTTTTTGTTTTCTCTTTTGCTTTTATGATCCCTCCTATGCTTTGCAGGAAATATGTACTGATTAGGGACCATACGGCGTGATTCTAGCGCGAATGGGCAAAAGAAGCTAAACCAAGAGATCAAAGAGGGCAAAGGGGGAAAGATATATGAAGAACTGAGAACGACGCAGCCGCGTCAAGCTGATACAAATGGGCACGTCAATATGCTCTGGAACCCACCTCAATGCAGCCGCGTCAAATATATCCAAATGGTCGCGTCGCTGAGGAGAAGATTTGAAGACATGCAACGATGCAGCCCGCACAACAAAAGACGACACGGCCGCATTACTGTAGACAAAACATCTACTCGACGTGACCGTTTTAAGGCCGACGCGACCGTTTTAAAGCGAAGCCATATTCGATGCAGCCGCATCCCTAGAGATGCGACCGGGTTGCTGTTACCTCTGCGCCCCCACTTTACGCAAGGGAACGATGCGACCGTGTCGTTTTCGATGCGGTCGTGTCGAATTAGATCCTGAAGGCACCTGGGTGCCGATCTGGGAGCTGTTTGGGGAATATTCTGTCTTTTTGGGCGTTGTATATAAACCCATCTTCTTCTCCAGTGAAACTATCTTGGGTTTTAGCAGTTTTTAGGTATTTTTGAGGTTTTGTAAGAATTTCTAACCTTTTTATTCTTCATTTTAGTTGTTCTTATTAATTCCTACTGTAATAGATTAGGTTTTCCTTAATAGAAGTTTTCTCTTGTTATTGTTATTGTGAGTTTTTGCCATCTATTGCTCATTGAATCTGAATGCATGGTTTTTATTACTTACCCAATGCTAGAATTCACCTACATTGCAATGAATAGTGAGTAGTTTTCATCTAGGGCAATGGGTTGAACCCCATTGGATTAGGGCTATGGGTTGGATTGGTTAATTAACCTATTGCTGGGCTAATTGAGATTAGGGATATATTAGGACGATGATTATCATCGTAGATTCGGCACCCTCCCTTCGGGGCGATCGGGTTGGCCACCGGCAAAAGTCAGGACCGATCCGAGGATCCGATCCCTATGATGATCCATGCTATATGTGTGATTGACGAGAGTCGGGCACCGATTAGAGCCCTTCTAATATAGGTCTAATCCTTGAACGCCACTGTGGTCGAGAGTAAGATTGGAGACATTCGTCGAACGTAATGAGCCTAACGTATACCAATGTACCGACGAGAGTCGGCATCGGTGTAGGTTAGGTTGGCCTATCATTGCATCGCGATCACAGGGGGTAGGAGATGACGTAAGGGGATTCCCTTTCATGCACCACGAGAGTGGAGGATAGGAGAATTCGCTTAGGTTAGACGACCTCTTCCGAGCCCCAATGAACCCAATAATCGGTTTATTATTAGTCTAACCCTAACATCGGTCCAATGGCGGGGATTCCTCATGCCCTAGAGCTTTTATCCCTTGATTCACCATCTTCCCTATTTCACTATCCAATCACCAACTAGATTGTGTAGCTTTCAAACAAAGGCCCATAAATTGGTGCTCATTGACCGCCTCCATGTGTTCGACCGGTAGCTATACACGACCCGCGCGCTGGGGTAAATTATTATTAGCGTCCGCGCAAGTAGACAACAATGTTTCATTCCGTTATAATATTTTGATGCCATATTACATGTAATAGTAGTGATTAAATGATGTCCATGGAAAGTTGACATTAATGTGATTATGGTGGCATATGATTTGATATTAGCGGTAGATATGACCGTGTAAATGTTGAGATAATGTATATTGTCACATTTGAGAGAGTGAGTACTAGAGAGTAAATAACCTGGATGCCTCGATCTGCCCCGAGTAGGTGAGAATTTTAGATATAGTGTTTTGGGGGAAATCCGAGTAGAGTGTACATAATCTGGACTGGATTGATTTGTATCTTACTCGCACTCCCGGCAGCCGATAGGGGGAGTTGTGCAGGGTTGGAGAGGCCCATGGGTGTAAACATAATGCACCATGAGGTATATGATGTTTATGATATGATATTCTCACTCCCGAAACGGGTGAGTTACGATAGGCCCCGTTTCACAGTGACCGTGTTCCACTGGTGGGTTACCACTTTTCCACCCACAATGGGTGAGGTCCAGAACCTTGTTTATTACACCGTACTTGGGATTCCAAAGCGTTAGTAATGATACAAGTGTTGTTGAGATTATTTAATTGCAGTAGTTTAATTAACTCTATTCCTGAGAATATTGGATGACTCTATTTCTGTTTAGACTTCTATACGTATTGCTTATCATTGTCATATGTTTCCTTTTCTGTTTATAGCTATTAATTTGTGTAACTTGCCGTTAATTTTCAAATTATAAATGTTGATAAACTAGTTGGGATATAACAATGTTAAAGATATTATTCCACTCCTAGAGTTGTGTTTCCCTATTGGTCATGCGTTGACGTGTCCACCCCCTTTTCCCAGGTAAGAGCCAGAGACCAACAGAACAACTTTCTTTTTCCTGGAGGTTTCACATGGCTAATTTTTCTGTCACGGTCTGTTTTCGATCGTACGCTTTTCGTGCACGTACTCTTGTTCGTACACGTATTTATTTTGGACCTTTCTTGTATCCGAACCCTATGATGTGATATGCCGTTGTGACCCTATGGAAGAGTATTAATTTGTGGAAATATTTTGGAACGTCATTTCACGGGTCGTTCTCCCACAATTTGACCTTGTTTGAAGAGGCGTCATGATTTTCACTTTTGTCGTGAGACCCTTTTATTTTTAGTTTTGTTTCTCGTCTCCCTAGCCGTGATCGATCTCTTTAGTTTCGTTTCTCTCATCAACACGGTCGCCCCGGTATTTTTCTCGTAATTATCGGGTACCGTTTGACCCACTTGTGCACTAATTTCCTCATTAATCAACATTAAGCCTAAGTTTAACATGATATATTTCCATAAGCTAGGCTCGCCCTATTTCCCCCCTTATCTCTCTCTCTCTCTCTCTCTCTCTCTCTCTCTCTCTCTCTCTCTCTCTCTCTCTCTCCCCCCCCATTTACCCACAACTACCCTAAATCCCAAGCTATTTAGCTAATGGGAGAATCTCACCATATGTAGCAACCCGAATTTGTTTTGGCTATTCACCCCTTTCTCCCACTCTTAAGTGTACCACGTTCCTTCTTTTCTCTCTCCTCTAATTCTCTTAAGTGCACCCCATCTAAACCCTATTTAGCAAGAACCTAACTCATTTAAACCCGAAGCAGCCCTAGGGTTCTTTTTTCTATTTCGTGAACTCTTTGCGCCGCAGCCCTCCTTTAAAAGCTCTCCGACCTCCAGCCCCGCTCTCCGACTACCCCCATCGACCTAGGCCGTCGGACCTTCTCCCCGACCATCCGCCGGTGGCCGCCGCCCAATACCCCGCCGGTCTGTACGATCTCCAGGTGACAGCGCCTCCCAAGCGTGGCAGCAGCACCGTCGGGCGCTGTCACGATGACAGCGTCGCCCAGCGACCACCCCCCTTCATGCACAGCCCTTCTCCGACATTCTCCGCCGGTGCACGGCAACAACTTCCACCGTTACACCCCGTGCTCTGCCCAGCAGTGCTCCTGGGCGCTGTCAACAGCAGCGCCGCCCTTTGCCCGACTGCCACGACGGCACCGCCACCCACGGCACCGCCAGGCGCCACCCAGCGACAGCAGGCCTCCTCCGCATCAACCTGACCCCCTACAGCCGCTGCTCAATCACGACAGTCGCTGCTCAAGGCACTGTCTGCGACACAGCTGAACCCCCGACGCACGGTCGCGACGGCAGCGACCTCTCTTCGCGTTGCAGCGATGCACGGCAACCCCTCGTGCAACAGCGGCCTCCCCTCATGTCGTTGCGATGTCCCCTAGCCAATGTCCACGCGTGACAACATCCCTTTAGCCGTAGACGACTCACGACGACCCCCGATAGCTTCGTGGGATCATCTCCTCGTTACGGCTAGTAACGTTCGTGATATCACGTTTTATAACTATTGCTAATAGTCTTGAACCATTATAGATGATGATCGTACTTAATGAAATTGGTGTTTGCATGCTCGTAACGTTTTATATTGATGTTAACTTGATAATCTATAGGGTTGATAACTCGTTTACACAACTCTAGTTAACTTGTAGCCTAGGTTGCTTAATAATAATTGTTGTATATTGTTCGTACTATCAACTTGATGTAGTTAACATGTTAATAATTTAACGTTCATTAATATTGATGTGTTACCCATCTTAGGATAGAAAACTTAATTAAAATCGGATCATTAGACGTTATAGAATTGACTAAATTCTAGTCCGTAGTTACGAACTTATTCATGCACGTGTTTTATCACAGAGAACCGGATGTTCTGTACCGTTCACAATACTGGAATCCAACCCCTGACGTCGCTACCCGACGTCAGAGTAGCTCTCGCGTCGTGTTGAGGTAAGTCTCTCTCCGTAGGAACCCCACCTCGCTTGTTAATCAACTTAAAAATCATAGTCTCTGATTGCTTTTGTAACTCACTAATCAAGAATAATAAATTGGGACTGTAGGCTGGACTGCGATCTGAACACATAGGTAGACTCGGACTTGATTGACGGATCGCAACTTGGTTGTTTCAGGCAAGTGATACTTGCCAGTTTTCTGTTTAGGTCACGTCTTAGGCCATTTTGTTCAGTAGCGTAAAAGAGACTAGGCGGTAAAATGATAGTCGCCTAGACGCCCCTATTTGATCTAGTTTGACAACTGACGTGCGTTTATATTTCATATATTTGTGCACGTTTTCTCCCGTGTTTTTCCGTTATTTACCGCCGTCTTGTATTCGTTTTCTCGTGTTTTCTTGTTTTCTTTCACTTTTCCGTGTTTTTCGTATTTTGTAGGAATTTTCCAGCATTTGGGACATAAAACGACGATATCATGAGTCCCCGGAGCAACGGGAGGAGCCGCGCGTGATCCAGAGGGTCAAACGACGAAGATCGCTATTTCTCAGCCCTCAACCGATCGGGTGGACCAGCCACCCGGTCGGTTGACGCACACGTATCCGACCCGGATGGCTGCTGAAGAAGAGTAGCGGCTCACCCGATCAGTTCATTGATCGGGTGAAGCGACGGAACTCTCTGTCTTTTTGGACGTAATTCCAACCGATCGGGTGACTTATCACCCGATCGGTTCATCTGTAGCCGCAACTCCTCATTTGGCGAACCGACGGCGCCACCCGATCGCCTCAGCGTCTGGTTGAATATCTTCAAAGCTCTCACCCGATCGGTTGACCCATCAACCGATCGGGTGGCGATTTTTTTGCGGGTTCTGGACTCGAACCGCTAGGGATTCTTTTGGGGCTATAAATACACGATGTTGGCCGAATGTTGGGAGGATCATCTTCTATTTTTAGGGCTTTTTTAGCCCCTTTGCTGGGGGGCCTAGGTTAGTTTAGATTAGGTCTTTTGGTTAATAAATCTTGTATTGGATTGAAGATTCAAACTCAAGATAAGTATTTCTTTCTCTTGTTTTCCATTATTTTGTGTTGTATTTGTTTTGCTTCATGATGAATGTTTGTATGTCTTTTGTGTTGTTTGTTTATATGTTTTTCATCATTGAGTAGTATTGATGAACCCTAATACGGGTTAGGGTAGGATTGATGCTTGGTTGTTTCATTTGACTTGGTTGCATGGCATGTGTTCGATGAAATACGTCAATGGGGATTTCTAGCAATCTGGGTCCAATTCGTACGGCAACACACTAGTTGTCTTGGGCGTTGGGGTCAGGTGTCTTGTCTAGTCAAGACCCGCTTCGATGTATTGCTAGAAATCACATTCGACCTATTTGGCCATTAGGGTTACGAGGGGGTGTTTCATTGTCATTGGCGGGAAAAAGACCGCCTCTGACCATCAGGCCAAGGGGGAATAAACTTGGCGGTTGACTCCCTAGCCACAGCTCACGCCCCTAGTGTAGACATTGAGTCCTCGCGCGTGGGAACGGCTTGGACGAAGTGTTGGGAGTTATCATTGTGGCCTTAATGCTCCCGGTTACGGAAGGTGTTAATGGACATGGGAATGCCCACCGTCCGGAACCGGGTAGGCCTAGCGTACTTGGCACCGACCGGAATATCGGGCCATGGATGCTAGGTACCACCTTTTGGGGCAATGTATCACCCTGGATCAAGTCAAATGCCAAGTGTCATGAATGCTCTAGCCCGTGTTAGCGGGGATTCATTTCGTGTCTTTTTATTTCTTTCTTTTATTTCTACACTTCCACCCACATTATCCGCGTAGCTAGCACACAACCTAGGCGAGGCTAGTAGCCACTCAAGCCATCCACCTCCCTGAGTTTGATAAACCCGCACCCTACACTAACCGTGCACTTGCGGTAAAACGACACTGTGCCCAATACTGTAAACGGGGCGCCGGTCAAGTTTTTGGTGTCGTTGCCGGGGAGGCATTCGGTTTGATATTAGCTTAGCTTGGGTTCGTTAGACTACGCGTAAAAACAAAAAAAAATTTAAAAGAATTTTTTCCCCCACCATTATATTATCTTCTTGTTATTCTCTTGTACTATTGACGCTCATCTCTAGTTCTCTTATTGTTGTTGTCCAGGTATCTTTGGTATAACCATGTGGAGATCAAATTTCGATGCTCAGATGGGAGGATACGATCCTTATTCGGTTGTGGTTTGTAAGACTTGTGGGATGGCTGGGCACGTGTATTATGATTGCCCATTTATGCTCGAGAGCCTCCCCCTACACCAAGGCCAAACATTTTCCCACAACCTTAGCCCAAACACCTCCCATCAATTTCCTCAACCTTATATCCCTCCACCAACACAACAAGAACCAAATCTTGTGTCTCTCCTTGAAAGTGCCATGTTTAACCAAGGCCAAACATTACGAAACTTGATGGTACCAATCATTGAGCCTACACCGAGGAGAGTGGATGAAGGAGAGGATATACCCACTTTCATGGTTGAGACTACCATGCCGTCGGCCACCATAGACACATCTCATGCCGATCCCCCATTTTTCCATCACTACCACTTGGATGACGAAGCATTTTTCGATGATGATAATGAGGATGGGGAGATTTCTCTAGGATCTGTGGGAGGGACTTCTTGTCTTGATTTAGATACCCCACATGAGTCCTATGAGAGGACCGAGGAGTTTACAGAGATTATGCATACCGGCGAGGAGGATGTGCGTGAGGACGAGGACATCACGACCACATACGAGGGGTCCGCTCTACATCCACCTCTACAGCCATCTCTGTCGCGGCTTCTTCCTTGATCTGTGGTCAACCACGAGGATGTCATTCAGGACATCGGGCAGATGGTGGAGCATGAGCATATCGTCAAGGAGAATGTGCATGAGGGCTTGGATACGATGGTCCACTCCATGGAGCTCGAGTCACATCTACCTTTACTGTCGCTCTCCACTTCTCCTGGGGCTGAGCATCTACTTGAGCATATTGCCCCTATTCAGGGAGATTTTCATACTCACTCTGACTCCACATTTAAGTCTCACTTTTCACATCCTATTTCTTTAGACTTATATGTTTTTGGCACACCATATCTCTCGCAGGACACAGGATCTACTTCCCTTGAGGTATGCTGCGGTGTGTCACCACCTGGAGAGCAACTTCTCATGGAGAGCGAGGATTTGGTCGTCACTAGTACAGAGGATAGCGACCCATTCTTAGTGAGTATTCGTCACCCGTTTACTATTCTCCCATCTTATGTTGACGATTCTCTGGGATACATTTATTTTGGGAAATAATTTCTTGCCATGGACTAATGCACCTCGTCCTCTGCAGGTCACAGGTGGACACCTATTAAGGATGCTTGGAGGTGCATTGCTTGGGTCCATTGGCACACGTGGCACAGCGCTTCTGGCGGATCCACAGAAGGAGCCGTTAGAGCAGCTACCTGCCCCACTCCAGATCTTGGATCCGCCTATGCTCAGGTGTATCCTAATCCAGTAGTGTAAAAATTTACCGCTTTCTAGTTTAGATTTGAATAATCTCGTCTCCTCTCATTAGCGAGGGGAGCGTATCTAGGATTTGCTTTTGCATCATAATAACCCATCATATCGTGCCCTTCTATCACTTCTACCGCCCACACCCCACATCCTCTTCCGAGGAGAATGAGCACACCGTCTCTCCTGCATTTTGATTTCTTTCTTTTCTTTTCCGATCTTCCCCTTGCATATTTCTGCATCACATTGATCATATCATTTCGCTAGCATTGTCATGTTCAGCTTGGGGGAATCGATTTGTGTGCATGTTTTCGCGTGTCGTTGTTGTGTGTATATGTCTATGTGTTCTTTCGTCGTGTTTTATATCTTTTATTTGAGTGTTTCTTTTTCTTTATTTTTTTTATTTTCGTTCATGTGTTTTTCATGTTTTTCACTTTTTGTGTCGGTGCGCACCCCCCCCCCCCATTTTCTTTGCCCTCCCGTATAAACTATTATTGCATTGAGGGCAATGCAAGTTTCAGCTTGGGGGAGTCGCACTTCGTGCGTCATTTGTCCTCTTTTTCTTCGTTATTTGAGTCATTTTTCTCCGTTTTTTTTTCTTTTTCTTTTTCTTTTCTTCTTTTTATCTCTTTTTCCTAGAGATGAACCCTATGATGAATTGCCACAAAATCACACACACCTAGCATGGCATCGATAATCACATTTACTAACCCTAGGATATCGAGTCCTCTTGCATTTCATGCATCGTGGGTCCACTTAGCTTTTTGTGAGTCGTGCGTCGTGCCTAACTGTTTGGTGTGCTTCTGGTTTGTGATTTTACTTTATATACCTGTGAAGGAATGACCCCTAGATTATCATGCTTCGATTTGAATATGCGGTATTTGTTTATACTGTCTGCTTCTGCATGCTATATATATATATCGTATACTTCATTTCGCATGTGTCGGGATTCCACAATTAGGGACTAGGATAACCCATTTAGCCCATGCTCTAATTAGCGAGAATAGTTTCCTTTGCCCAAGTGTTTAGATTCCGATTTCTTTTTTGTTTTACTTGGTGCAAATCCCCTCGTCGTGTACCGTTCTCCCACTTGGGAGAGTACACATGTGTATAGCCAAAAAAACCAAAGATCCAAAAAAAGGGAGAAAAGAAAAGAAAAACCCAAAAAGAAAAGAAAAAAATATGTATAGCCAAAAATAAAAAAAATACAAATACCCAAAACCCAAAAAAATTCCAGTGTGAATATTTTTGCTATCTATCGATAATAAAGGGAAGGCGAGAATTTGAACCGAGTGTCCTACTCCACATCATCTCAACCCCCATCGTTTTCGAAAACACTTGGCTTAGGAACTTTTTAGCTATTATCTAGGCTTTAGTGTGGTGATTTCCTTAACCCTAGTTGTGGAGTCCCTGACGCATGACATGTTTCGATTCTCTCTCTATTCTCATGCATGCTTGAACTACATATATTCATCGCTTAATTCGAATCGAATCGATATTTGGGTCATTTCTTGGATTTGTGTATATTGAGCTTTATTGCACAATGTAGATAGTGACACCGTTTGCTAGCACACGACCACGTTCACTCGTGCTTCACCGCGTGGGCCCACGGCACTTGTCTGGACTCGTATTCATTGGTTTAGTGATGTGATTTGGCGTCTGCTTGCTTGGTGTATCGTTTTTGATTTTGTTGGCCCTGACGGGCGATCTAGGATACAGAGTTCTCTTTTTCTCTCTTTCTCTCTATTTTCTCCCTCCGAGCTCCTACTCTCACTTGTCTTCCTCGAGGACGAGGAAGAGTTCAGCTTGGGGGATTTTGACGTGCGTTTATATTTCATATATTTGCACACGTTTTCTCCCGTGTTTTTCCGTTATTTACTGCCGTCTTGTATTCGTTTTCTCGTTTTTTCTTGTTTTCTTTCACTTTTCCATGTTTTCGTATTTTGCAGGAATTTTCCAGCATTTGGGACATAAAACGACGATATCATGAGTCCCCGGAGCAACGGGAGGAGCCGCGCGCGATCCAGAGGGTCAAACGACGAAGATCGCTATTTCTCAGCCCTCAACTGATCGGGTGAACCAACCACCCGGTCGGTTGACGCACACGTATCCGACCCGGACGGCTGCTGAAGAAGAGTAGCGGCTCACCCGATCGGTTCATTGATCGGGTGAAGCGACGGAACTCTCTGTCTTTTTGGACGTAATTCCAACCGATCGGGTGACTTATCACCCGATCGGTTCATCTGTAGCCGCAACTCCTCATTTGGCGAACCGACGGCGCCACCCGATCGCCTCAGCGTCCAGTTGAAGATCTTCAAAGCTCTCACCCGATCGGTTGACCCATCAACCGATCGGGTGGCGATTTTTCTGCGGGTTCTTCTTTTGGGGCTATAAATACACGATGTTGGCCGAATGTTGGGAGGATCCTCTTCTATTTTTAGGGCTTTTTCAGCCCCTTTGCTGGGGGCCTAGGTTAGTTTAGATTAGGTCGTTTGGTTAATAAATCTTGTATTGGATTGAAGATTCAAACTCAAGATAAGTATTTCTTTCTCTTGTTTTCCATTATTTTGTGTTGTATTTGTTTTGCTTCATGATGAATGTTTGTATGTCTTTTGTGTTGTTTGTTTATATATTTTTCATCATTGAGTAGTATTGATGAACCCTAATACAGGTTAGGGTAGGATTGATGCTTGGTTGTTTCATTTGACTTGGTTGCATGGCATGTGTTCGATGAAATGCGTCAATGGGGATTTCTAGCAATCTGTGTCCAATTCGTACGGCAATACACTAGTTGTGTTGGGGGTTGGGGTCCGGTGTCTTATCCAGTCAAGACCCGCTTCGATGTATTGCTAGAAATCACATTCGACCTATTTGGCCATTAGGGTTACGCTGGGGTGTTTCATTGTCATTGGCGGGAAAAAGACCGCCTCTGACCATCGGGCCAAGGGGGAATAAACTTGGCGATTGACTCCCTAGCCACAGCTCATGCCCCTAGTGTAGACATTGAGTCCTCGCACGTGGGAACGGCTTGGACGAAGTGTTGGGAGTTATCATTATGGCCTTAATGCTCCCTGTTGCGAAAGGTGTTAATGGACATGGGAATGCCCACCGTCCGGAACCGGGTAGGCCTAGCGTACTTGGCACCGACCGGAATATCGGGCCATGGACACTAGGTACCACCTTTTGGGGCAATGTCTCACCCTGGATCAAGTCAAATGCCAAGTGTCATGAATGCTCTAGCCCGTGTTAGCGGTGATTCATTTCGTGTCTTTTTATTTCTTTCTTTTATTTCTACACTTCCACCCACATTATCCGCGTAGCTAGCACACAACCTAGGCGAGGCTAGTAGCCACTCAAGCCATCCATCTCCCTGAGTTCGATAAACCCGCACCCTACACTAACCGTGCACTTGCGGTAAAACGACACCGCGCCCAATACCGTAAACGGGGCACCGGTCAACAACGAAACTAGATCCGACACCCTACTTGATCTAGCTTGACAACGAAGCTAGATCTGACACTTTTATCATGCTTGTATTCATGCTGCCATGCCATGTTTAATTTCAATTAACGGTACGTGATTTAACTGGTCATTGCCATGTCATTTCATGCATTCAATGTTTCATCGTGATTGCGTATCACACGCTACATTTATTGTAATGATTGAGGCTAGGCACCTGCTTTGCGGGCACAACCCTATTCCAAAAACACTTACTGGCTCGTGATCTAGAAGATGGGCGCCAGTCTATATTGAAAAACACTTCCTGGACTCGTGATCCAGCAGCGAGCTCACGTACTTGGGAAACCGAGGCTCGATACACGTGGAGGGATAGGGTTAAGCTGTCACGCAGCGTAGAAGGATGCCTGATCCGCTCCTTCAGCTGTAAGGAGTAAACCTTGTGCACATCGTGAAATGATAATGTTCGTGAAATGATAATGTTCGTGACTCGTGAAAACAGTGTTTTCGTAGCTTCAGCTATGACGTGCATGCATGTCATCATGTCATCTTAAATTGTTGCATTCTTTAAATGTCATGTCTTTTCATTATATTTAGAACTGCTAGTCGCTTTATTTTATTTGTATCCTTGCACAAAAGTCCTCCGCTTTCTTTGGGAGACTTTTGCTGACATGTGCCCTCTTCTCTTTGGGTGTCACATGTCAGGTTTTGAGACTGACTTAGTTGCAGAGGACGACGGGTTGCTGACGTTCAGGTCGAGGATTCCGGTCCTACCCTTAGTCTCAGCCGGTGACTCTCTTTACTTTTGTTTCGGCCATGCTTTAGGCCTATTGTCTAGACTTGTACTTTTGTGACTATTCTGTGATGTTGGAATAATTGTTGGATGTTTTGTTGGTTGATGTTCTTTTATCTGCTTCATTATTGTTGTTGTTGTTTCGTCGCAATGCAAGGACCTGCTATTATTTGTAATTTTTACAGACTGCAGCTGCACAGCTCCACATCTGAGCGGACCTCCTCACGTCTCGCCTTCTGTACTTGAAAAGCGGGGCGTGACAGGGTTTGTTGGTGGCCCATGCAGGTCCTTTTTGCATCCGTGAAATATCGGAACAACAATAATGATAAACAATATCCAATTAAATATTCGGAACATTCAAGTCATGAATCGAATCTAGCCTGAAGGCTTCCCTTGTCTTAGATGGTAGGAAGACTTAGTTAGACATCTAGGTTTGATAGCCAGGTGCCTTCGTCAAGATTTAGTTGTACTCGTCTCAGATTGCCTTAGTAGTCCCTCACTCAGCCCTGACCATATTAGACTTCTAGGGCTTCTCTTTAGCCGTTCGTTGAGTTCAACAATTTCAGGCACAACAGAACGTGATCTTGTTACTCTTAGGACCCCATCTCGAGGCCTCTATTACAGCCTAGTCTATTAGAGAGTCTTAGCGCTAAGTCTTCTTGATCTCTAGTTGGCCAGTGATTAGAACCACTGATCTTTATCATCTTCCTAATGATTGCACTGCCGTGTTATCGACCGTAGAAATCCCATCGTATCTTTTCATGAATCGTATCCTAGGCGTATTCATCACGCGATCATATTCTTTGCCCTCGATACACGTGATCGCTTCCCAACTATTATCGTTAATCTTTCGAATCTTCTCCGATGCAAATCTTGATTCTTTCAAAGTTATTTTCGATTTTCCTTATTAAAATTTTTCGCTCAATTTAATTTTTGTTTTTTTTAAAAAACCCTTCTTATATATTTAAATTCTTTACTTTTCGATTGAGTTAAATTTCTTTCGTAGGTTTCGAAGTCCACTGGTTGTAATTTTAGTTACTATCTCGTAATCATTCCTGACCTAGATCTTTCGTATTTTGATTTTAAAACTTTATTACCATTTTGAAAATTCAAAATAACATTCCTTCTATGTCTACACTACTCAGTTTATTATTATTAATATTTTTCACTTACCGTGCATACTTTTAGAGTATTTTCCTAAGCTAAATAGAACTTCAATATTTCTATATATAACAGTTCTAGGTTCATCGTACTCATACTTCAAAAATCTTTGTATAAATCCGTTTCTTTTGGCAAATCCTGGTTTCTCTAAAAGTATTTTCAATATTATTTATTTTAAATTTATCCCCAGTTTAAAGACTTTGAAAACATTTAGCATGAGCTTAAATTTCCTACACTTCAGTTGATCTAAATTCATTCTTTGAATTTCGAAACTTTTGCCGAAATTATTAAATTACTGCCGTATAATATTTTCTAACCTATATCTTTAATGTTCGTGTGAATGTTTTACTTCTTTCTTATAATGATTTCTCAATAAGCCGATAAACCATTTTTCTCTTATTATGTATATACGACTCAAACTTGTTTCGAACACCTCATTTTATCGACCTCCAAATATTTTTTCCTATGCCAAAGAGAACTCAAACTTTTGAAGTACGACAGTTTTATACTTTTCGTATTTTAACTTATGTTATTTACACTAATTTTCTGTATCCTATAAGGGTATTATTACGTCTTCCTTTCCTCTATCTAAAAATTCACAATTTTATCCCCGATTCACCTAACCAAGATGTCTCCTTATCCTCGCCCTATCTAAACTCGTACTTTCCGATCTTTTCTTTGTTACGTTTTTTTTTGTTCCGGTTTCCTTCTATTGTTTAGACATTAGTGCTTGTCGTTGTCTGTGTCAACTCTAGTTTAGTAGTGGGCCCATTGGTTTTTGGGATGTCGTCGTAGTGCACGTATATAGGCAGAGTGTGTGGACCTGTATGAGTGTGCTACCCTTAGGATATTAATGATTGACTCTTGTGTTATGTATGTATAGTAGTGTTATTTGTGATATATATGTGAAGTTGTATGAATGGTGGTGTTATTATATATGTGTGGATAGCTATACCACTTAGGGATTTGTGTTGGAATATCTGCTAGATGAGTATGTGGTTTGAAGATACTTGTAAATGCTTGAAATAATATACTAGTAAGTCTTGTGCATGTTAAGTGTAATGATAATAGAGTATTTATAGTTAAAGGTGCGTGCCTAATATTTGATCTATATGTTGGTACGTATGAGCGCGTGTTCGTACGTAGATATGAATTTGCTGCATGAATATGGGTGATATACGTATGGTAATAGGATTATAATTTTGTTTGGTATTGCTTGTCTTTATGGGATGTCGTGTGTGTACGTGTATATCGTGAGGTATACATGATTATTGTATGTCGTGGCGATGCATGGATAGGTATATGTAGGAGTGCAATGATTATATTTAGTATTTCTATGGCATGAAAATATATTACATGTATATGACTATACGATGAATGCATGTATTGGAGAGTGTATTATAATTACACGTGTGCTGATATTGGTAATATTATTATAAGGTGTAAAGTGATTGCATTATGTGAGCTTTACTTGACTAAATATAGTGATTAATATTATGGTATGTATGTGGTTATGTTGGTAGATGTATGTATTGGAGTGGCATTGGTGTAGGTATAGATATCATGTTATGTATATAGAGTATTCTGATATGGGTTTTGAGCCTCACCCAAGCTTGAGTAGGTATACTCTAAGTGTATTGTTACATATGTTTGTGGTTTGCGTATAGAACTATGAATATAGTAATGGATGATGTATGTATAGTGATAAGATTGGTTGTGACTGATTGTGTTACGCACATGATTGTGGGTGGCTATACCATTATATAGTTATAGGTGTTGGTCTGGTTGTATAGTTATTTACTAAGGTGTTACAGGTTAAATGTATATCTGTTAGCTAAACTTGGTGTGTACAATGCACTAAGTATATAGTGGTGTGAAGAAATGTTATATTAGCGTGGGTGTGCACCATGCACGGGTAAGTATGTGCTTAGTTATAGATACCGGTAATTAAGGCATGTTGGTGTGCCTTGATAATAGTTATAGGACTGTATGTGAGGTGAAAATTTGGTGAAGTATCTGTGTGCATTTGAATAACTATATATCTGTGAATTTAAGGTAGTGGTGAATGTATATTAGATATAGCAAACATGAGTTAATGTGGTATGGTGTGATTACATGTGTTGTTAAGATTGAATGTACACTGGGAGATATAGGGAGTAGTGTATCCTTGTTGTTTTGTTCATAGGTAGTCATCTAAACGTGAAGTCCTACAATTGTATTTGCTGGTGTGAGCTATTTGATTGTATGAAAGAATGTGTGACTTGGTTATGAGATAAGTGAGTAATATCTATATAAGGATGTACGTGATTATATGAATGATTGAGGTACGTGTATGACTTTGTCTGTCTAAGATAAGTATAAGTATAGAATGTACGTAAATGTATATATGTTTATAGTATTAATGTTTGACTAACTAGTGCATAGATAAGCACTTGTAGTGATTATACATGATTTAAATTATACTGGAATATGATTGGGGTAGCTACTAGAGTGACTAGATATATTTATAGTTAGGAAGTCCGAGGACAGACTTTATTCTAAGGTGGGTAGGATGTCACGGTCTGTTTTCGATCGTACGCTTTTCGTGCACTTACTCTTGTTCGTACACGTATTTATTTTGGACCTTTCTTGTATCCGAACCCTATGATGTGATATGCCGTTGTGACCCTCTGGAAGAGTATTAATTTGTGGAAATATTTTGGAACGTCATTTCACGGGTCGTTCTCCCACAATTTGACCTTGTTTGAAGAGGCATCATGATTTTCACTTTTATCGTGAGACCCTTTTATTTTTAGTTTCGTTTCTCGTCGCCCTAGCCGTGATCGATCTCTTTAGTTTCATTTCTCTCGTCAACACGGTTGCCCCGGTATTTTTCTCGTAATTATCGGGTACCGTTTGACCCACTTGTGCACTAATTTCCTCATTAATCAACATTAAGCCTAAGTTTAACATGATATATTTCCATAAGCTAGGCTCACCCTATTTTCCCCATTAACTGTTCCCTACCTACTCTCTCCCCCCCCCCCAATTTACCCACAACTACCCTAAATCCCAAGCTATTTAGCTAATGGGAGAATCTCACCAAACGTAGCAACCCAAATTTGTTTTGGCTATTCACCCCTTTCTCCCACTCTTAAATGTACCCCGTTCCTTCTTTTCTCTCTCCTCTAATTCTCTTAAGTGCACCCCATCTAAACCCTATTCAGTAAGAACCTAATCATTTAAACCCGAAGCAGCCCTATGGTTCTTTTTTCGATTTCGTGAACTCTTTGTGCCGCAGCCCTCCTTTAAAACCTCTCCGACCTCCCTTTGCCCGACTGCCACGGCGGCAGCACCACCCACGGCACCGCCAGGCGCCACCCAGCGACAGTAGGCCTCCTCCGCATCAACCTGACCCCCTACAGCCGCTGCTCAATCACGACAGTCGCTGCTTAAGGCGATGTCCGCGACACAGCTGATCCCCTGACGCACGGTCGCGACGGCAGCGACCTCTCTTCGCGTTGCAGCGACGCAGGGTGACCCCTTGTGCGGCAGTGGCCTTCCCTCATGCCGTTGCGACGTCCCTTAGCTGCTGTACACGCGTGACGACGTCCCTCTAGCCATAGACGACTCACAACGACCCCCGGTAGCTTCGTGGGATCATCTCCTCGTTACGGTTAGTAACGTTCGTAATATCACGTTTTATAACTATTGCTAATAGTCTTGAACCATTATAGATGATGATCAGACTTAATGAAATTGGTGTTTGCATGCTCGTAATGTTTTATATTGATGTTAACTTGATAATCTATAGGGTTAATAACTCGTTTACACAACTCTAGTTAACTTGTAGCCTAGGTTGCTTAATAATAATTGTTGTATATTGTTCGTACTATCAACTTGATGTAGTTAACATGTTAATAATTTAACGTTCATTAATATTGATGTGTTACCCATCTTAGGATAGAAAACTTAATTAAAATCGGATCATTAGACGTTATAGAATTGACTAAATTCTAGTCTGTAGTTACGAACTTACTCATGCACGTGTTTTATCACAGAGAACCGGATGTTCTGTACCGTTCACAATACTGGAATCCAACCCTTGACATCGCTACCCGACGTCAGAGTAGCTCTCGTGTCGTGTTGAGGTAAGTCTCTCTCCGTAGGAACCCCACCTCGCCTGTTAATCAACTTAAAAATCATAGTCTCTGATTGCTTTTGTAACTCACTAATCAAGAATAATAAATTGGGACTGTAGGCTGGACTGCGATCTGAACACATAGGTAGACTCGGACTTGATTGACGGATCGCAACTTGGTTGTTTCAGGCAAGTGATACTTGCCAGTTTTCTGTTTAGGTCACGTCTTAGGCCATTTTGTTCAGTAGCGTAGGCGGTAAAATGATAGTCGCCTAGACACCCCTATTTGATCTAGTTTGACAACGAAACTAGATCTGACACCCTACTTGATCTAGCTTGACAACGAAGCTAGATCCGACACCTTTATCATGCTTGCATTCATGCTGCCATGCCATGTTTAATTTCAATTAATGGTACATGATTTAACTGCTCATTGCCATGTCATTTCATGCATTCAATGTTTCATCGTGATTGCGAGCACACACTACATTTATTGTAATGATTGAGGCTAGGCACCTGCTTTGCGGGCACAACCCTATTCCAAAAACACTTACTGGCTCGTGATCTAAAAGATGGGCGCCAGTCCATATTGAAAAACACTTCCTGGACTCGTGATCCAGAAGCGAGCTCACGTACTTGGGAAACCGAGGCTCGATACACGTGGAGGGGTAGGGTTAAGCTGTCACGCAGCATAGAAGGATGCCTGATCCGCTCCTTCAGCTGTAAGGAGTAAACCTTGTGCACATCGTGAAATGATAATGTTCGTGAAATGATAATGTTCGTGACTCGTGAAAACAGTGTTTTTCGTAGCTTCTGCTACGACGTGCATGCATGTCATCATGTCATCTTAAATTGTTGCATTCTTTAAATGTCATGTCTTTTCATTATATTTAGAACTGCTAGTCGCTTTATTTTATTTGTATCCTTGCACAAAAGTCCTCCGCTTTCTTTGGGAGACTTTTACTGACATGTGCCCTCTTCTCTTTGGGTGTCACATGTCAGGTTTTGAGCCTGACTTAGTTACAGAGGACGACAGGTTGCTGACGTTCAGGTCGAGGATTCTGGTCCTACCCTTAGTCTCAGCCAGTGACTCTCTTTACTTTTGTTTCAGCCATGCTTTAGGCCTATTGTCCAGACTTGTACTTTTGTGACTATTCTGTGATGTTGGAATAATTGTTGGATGTTTTATTGGTGGATGTTCTTTTATCTGCTTCATTATTGTTGTTGTTATTTCGTCGCAATGCAAGGACCTGCTATTATTTGTAATTTTTACAGACGCTTATTAGACTGCAGCTGCACAGCTCCACATCTGAGCGGACCTCCTCACGTCTCGCCTTCTGTACTTGAAAAGCGGGGCGTGACATTTTCTCTTTCTATGTTTCGTGGATGTGAGTTGTACTTAGTTTGGAGTATAACTTGTACTTGTGAGATTTAGACATTTTTATTTTTGCCTTCAGATTTCTTATGTATCTTTTGTATAACTTCAAATGTACTTTCTGTGACAGATAATGTATATATATGTATGTAAACATTTTCTTTGGTGACTCTGTGTTCTTTTTTTTGGAGCATGTGCATTATTTTATTTGTGTGTCATCCGTATTATCACAGCTTACGTAGTGGCCTGTAGAATTTTTATTATTATATCACATTTATGTTACGTAGTATTTAGAGTTAAGGGGTCAAACCCTTGGGTTTAGATACTGTCACGGCCCTGTCACCATATGTTAAGGTCAAAAATGACCGAAACAATTGTCTTGCTGACGTGGACCCGTTGTGCTTAATCGGAGCCTCGTCAGCGAGTTGAGTGGGAACCTAGGTTAGAAGAACTAGGTTTTGTTGATGGATGTTGATTGGTTTATGGTGCTCGATCGACCCTCGAGCAGCTTGTAAGTCGATAGATCGAGGCTGGGAAGCTCTGGAGCGACCTTCACAGGAGATTGAGACTCGATGATCAAGGAAACGTCGGGGGGGTCGGATCTGGGTCCCGACCCAAATCCCCTCTGATGCTTAAGTTAGAATGGGAACTTAAGGAAGAGAGGGAGCTCGGAGCAGCTGAGATTGACCCACAGAGGTTCGTCTCAGATCTGACGTCGCGAGCTCTTTAGTGGAAGAAATATATGCTAAAAGAGTAGAGTCTATGTATTAGATCTCGTACCTTGGGAATTGGAACCACTTTACCTTTGTCCTTTCAGGTATTTATAGGCAGTTCCCTATTGATTGTATGTAACCATCCCTCATTGAGTCGGGCACGATCTTCTCTGGGATTCGAGATAACGTCTGCCCATTTATTCGGCCACATTAACTTCCCCCTAAGTATCAACGGGGGCTTAACGGTCGAGTGAGCCATTCGCTTGACTCGGTATTACTCCTTCTTAATGACGTGTTTCGGGTCGTTGGCACTAAATGGGTCGGGTATGCGAATACTCCTCCATGATCCGTACACGTGCATTAATAATGTCCCCCATTATGCGTGCCTCAGAAACTACATTGATTGAGACCGCATGATGTGTAATCTCCTTAAATGCGCATAGTTTTCGAAATGTTTGATTTGATTTGTACCACCAAAACCCTTTCTTCTCTGAATCGATCCCCTCCACTTCTTGAGGTTGGCTTCGGACATGTGTCGTTCATCGATCATCAGTCGGTTGAACTCCTCCATATAAAAGAAAAGTGTGGGAAGAGAAAAGATTTTTCTGTTCCATCTTCTTCGTTTTGAAAGCTTGATTTCATCGTCGCCTTCTTCGAAGCTTGCTTGTTCTTTCTAAGGTAATTTTCTTGATTGACCTTGACTCCTATTTAGATTCATTTAGGCATGTTCGCACCAGTTAGGATACAGGAGCCATCCTATGAGGAGCTCGCGACACGCCTTTGACCTCCTCCAAGCGAGGAAGTTACTGGTAAGGGGAAAGGAGTCCGCGTCGAGTCGGATCCTCCCATTCGTCGGAGGGATCCGAATTCGAAAGTTCCCAGAGTGATCGTGGAGATGGTCCTTGAGTTTTCCCTCGATCTGGTTGCCGGGGTTTGGTTGGGTTGTTTCTGTCCACCTTTTAGGGTTAGGATGCCCAATTTGGATGAGAGAGTTCGTTATCCCCGGAAGAACGAGGTTGGAATGTATCTCAAAGCTTTTCTCCTTAGACTCTGCTTTCCTCTTCACCCTTTCATCGTAGAAGTCATATGCTCTTCGGGGCTTTCTCTTTGTCAACTAGCACCCCAAGCCCTTCCTCTTCTAGTCGGTTTTATTGTGCTTTGCGAGCTTTATGCGGTTCGACCATCCCTTTGGCTGTTCAAGTATTTTTTTTCCAGATAATACTCGATCCCCGCAAAGTATGGCATCATATCGTTTCTCATCCGGCGATGAGGCTCATATATGTTCTCCCGCTTTTCGATCCTGGTTGGAAAGCCACTTTTGTGTTTGTCGTACTTCCCTCTGAGCCCTGAACTAGCTGAAGAGTCCAGGTTAACACCGGAAGAGGTCGAGGCCAGGTTGACGCCGGGCAAGGTCGAGGCGGCAAAGCTCCTTTTTTGGCCGATCGTGGCGACAGAGGTCGACCTCGTATCTGTTGGACGGTCAGCGACTAAAGAATGTGTTGTGGAGCCCAGGTAATGCACACTGCTTCTGTCTCTTTATCATATCCACTTACGATAATTATATCCGTTGTTTGCAGATATGACTAATGGAGCTCGTAGGAGTGGTGACTCTGGATTGGGTCAGGTCTAGAGAGCAGCGTAAGAAGAAGAGGAGCGCTGAAGGGTCGAGCGCTCGTGCTGAAGGGTCAAACACTCAGTCTCCCCTTCCCATCAGTCAAAGCTCTTCTTCTGAGGGGGGACGAGGTCAGGTAGACCTCAAGGTCATCCTCTTATGTTTCTTCGAGGGAGGCTTCGAATCGGGCCCCCGTTCGATCTGTTCCGCCCCTCGCCTCCATCGTTGTCTCTGAGCCGCTGGTGGTGGACGATGATGATGATGTTGAGGTCGTTGAGCCCACCGAAGCCGTTGGAAAGAAACAGTGGATATCCTCCCAAGAAGAGGAGGAGTCAGGGAAAAGGAGGCGAGTAGAGGAGGGAAACCCTCCTCCTTCGTCCATGGCGAAAGGTTAGGGGGCGGCCCCTCTCGAGTCTCAGGGGGTGATCGAGACTTCCTTGGTGCCTCAAACTCCTGCGACGGCTCTTTTGGATAAATGGCCATGGGGCGGTATCGAGTCACCCGTTCCTTTGGTCGGCCCGATCCCCACGGAGTTCGATCGAGTCCTGCTGCTCAACAAGCCTTCGTCTTTCTCCTCAGGACCTGTACGGGATGATCCTCATTGGCCTCCCTTCGTCGTCGAAAGGGAAGAGTCGACCCTGTTGGATTTCGAGGCGGCTGCTCGGTTAGTAGAGAATTCGATCCTCCCTAGGGATCTGGATCTCCTTCAGGGGTTGGACCTCGAACGGGTGGCCAACTTCTTTGTGTGGATCAGATATCAGGTACGTCGTCTGTCTTCTATCAATTGACTTGTAATTTGGCCATCCCTAACTGATCCTTTCTGCAGATGTCCATCCTTGGCGATGTGTTGCACCGCCAGGTCGTCGACTTGATCGAAGGAGGTCGGCGAGTTGAAGCTGCTGAGCGCAAGGCATCTGAGCTCGAAGCACGGACGACAAAGGCAGAAGAGGATCTAGAGAGAGCCCTTACAGCCAAAGCAGAGGCCAAGTGGGCGGCTATAGAGGCCAAAAATTGCCTCTTGTCCATGTATGATCTCCACAAGTCTGCTGAGCTTCAATGGAGGATGGAGATAACTCAGCTCCATGCGGACCTTGACGCTTCGAAGAGGGAAGCGATCGAGCTCAGAGCCAAAGCTTCTGACTCTGAGAGATGGGCAGAGACTTGCAAAGCAGAGGCCATTGAGTTCCGAGCCAATGTTCCCGAGCTCGAGAGGGCCGCCGCAAGAGAGAAGGAGGAGCTCACGGCGAGGTTCACAAAGGCGATGGAAGCTTTCCACAACGTATTTGTACCGAGAGGCGCTCCTCCCTCATTGGCTGGTAGAACTTAGCCTAGGTTTTATGTAACCCTTTCATTTTCATTCCTTTTGGTTTCAAAATGAAAATAATGAAAACTTTTGCAACTTTTGACTTTTGAAACTTTTGTGTTTTCATTCATTTGAGCATATGCGTGTGTATGGCCCCTTAACGACGCAATTTTCGAATTTCTACAAATCGATGTTAAGTTGGGCTGTTGACAAGTTAGGCATATTCACCCGATAAGTGTGATATTCTAGGTCATCATATTTTGCACCTTTTTTCTACATATTTGCATGCCATTTCGGTTGCTCATATTGCGATTTTCACGATTATTCGATGATATTGTGTTACTTTTCACTATTTCTTGTTTTTGTCGGATTTCAGGAAATATGGAGCGATCGGGAGCAAAGATGAGCTTAAGGGACTTGCACCCACTCCGGAGCGTCGCCCAAGGCTCTTTTGAGGGCTATTCGGCGATGGGAGACAGGTGGAAGAAGAAGGAACTCCGTAGGAGCGACGAGGAGGAGAAACGGAGAAGATTGGGCATTTTAGCATGCCACTCGGCCGAGTGAAGGAGTCACTCGGCCGAGCAAAGAAGCCCGCTCGGCCGGTCAGATCGGACACGCAGCAGATTGATTATCAGGGTGCACTCGACCGCGCATCGCCAGCCCACTCGGATGAGCACGGAGATACCACTCGCCCGAGTGGCATCACGACGACGACAAGCAAAAATCCCAGACTTACTGGAATCCGTCAGGCGATTGAGGGTTCCGACTCGGCCGAGTACCGAATGCCCCGCGGCCGAGTGAGTAAAGCCACTCGGCCGAGCCACCCCTAGAGATAGACCCCTGAGGACCTCGAAGTTACTGGAATTTTACAGGGTCTGTCACTCGGCCGAGTAGAGAAGCCCACTCGACCGAGTAGAGATGTCCACTCGGCCGAGTGACGCCGAGGACACGCAGCGCCCAGATTTTCAGACATCCTCCTACCCTTTTCAAATCTGCTATCATTCCAGCAAGCAAAGTATTTTTCTCATATTTTTTATGGATAGTAGACTTCATGACGATTCCAACGCCGCCAAGAACGCGCAAATCGGAGGTCGGATGAAATCTGGAGAATTTCTGCAAGTTGATGCTGCAGTTCTGGAATTTCCACTCGGCCGGGTCACATGTTCCACTCGGCCGAGTGCGGCCTGGGCCCAGATTTTAAGTTGCGGTTTGGGCTGTTTTGGGCACGAATTTGAGGAGTTTTCTAGGGTTATTTGCTAGGGTTTTGGGAGAGTATTTAAGGGGTTTGTAGCCACCATTAGAGGGGGATCCCCCATTATATTTTCTTAGCCCCCATATATGTTTTTCTTAGGATTATTTTAGAGGTTAGGCCATGCCCTAGGCCCCCTCTTGGATCTAAAAGCTTGTATTTTGGATTGAAGATCTTCATCAAGCTAAGTATTTTCTTCTTTTTATTTTGAATCTTTGTTTTTCTATCTTTTGTATGCAAGCAATGATTTCTATTGATTCTCATATCCTTATTGCTATGCTAGAGTAGATTTGTTGTTCTAGGGTTTGGGGATGAACCCTATGGATCTAATTTCATATTTGTGATGAATGAATTTCTAAATTGCTAGAATTGCTAGGAGGTTAGGTTGTGATTGATTTACTACGGATAGCTAGGGATTTCCATCGATTTGGGATTTGCAAGAGATTGGATTCTAATCGATGGGAAGGCCTAGATATTCGATTTAGATTTACAATTGGATTTCCCTAGATTTGGTTTGCAAGAGATTGGACCAAAGCTAGGATTTTTAATTGTAAATCTATACACATATTCGTTTGCAAGAGATTGGACGAATACGAGCTATCACAACCTAGATCGTAACTCGAGTTTGCACGAGAGTGGGCTCGAGGAGCGATTGGACGATGATGTCGATCTTCATGCTAGCGGCTTAGGTTAGGGTTTGCAAGAGATTGGGCCCTAACCTAGGTTGCTATAGACCGGCAATAGCGCGAGAGCGTGAGCTTGGTTCTATATTCAGTTACGAATAGTTCACCTCGACACAAGCCTAGTAATATTGAGATTCACTATTCACAATGACGAATGACGATCCGTAGTGGGAATTCCCTAGCCTTAGACATCTTTTATTATATTGTATTTGAATCGATACTTGACCAACATTTTTATCACCGACACCGACATCCACCACCATTGCCATTACATCATACCATAGCCATCTCCACCAATAAAACATTCGTAGTCAAACCAACCTAGGATAGATTGGAACCAACACCACCTCCTCGTGTTCGATACCCGCTCGCCACTACGCCGTGCGCTTGCGGTAAAACTACAATCGTTCTCCGGGTATGTATCCGGGGCCGACCAAGTTCTTGGTTGTGCATCTTGGGTTGCATTTTGGAGCGACCAAGTTTTTGGCGCCGTTGCCGGGGAGGTGTTTCCCGTTGGGTGCCAATTTGTCACAATTAGGTTGATTAGACTACGAAAAAAAAAATTTTTTACAAAAAGAATTTTTCACCCCGCCACCATTATTATCATTTCTTTATTCTTTTGTGCCACTGATATTTTTCTCCAGGTATTTATCTTTGTTTATCAGGTGTTATGGATGGTATTATGTGGACCACAGATTTTGAGGAGAAAGCATTTCAGAACTTATTGGAGGGTCTCTTGGAGTCAGTGAGGTTCACCGGTTCAGAGAGCATTACGGGAGGTGATGCATTTGAGCTACGATTTGCAGATTTTGTTATGAACTGTGTTTCAGCTGCAGGAACAATTGAGGAGGACATCCATGTCAGACTTGAGGGGGATAGACTATATTTTTGGATTGCTTGCGGGCATTCCCCTCCACATGATACATCCCCACAAGCTGACACACATGAGCAGCCAGCATCACCATCCCAGGGAGAGCCTACATTGATAGTTGATGAGAAGGCAAATGAGCACACTATCGAGCCAGAGCATGCTTTTGAGGAGGCCTTACACACAGAGCCAGAGCTTATCATCGAGGAGGTCATGCATCGGGACGAGGACACAGCCATTCATGAGGATCCCGAGCACTATCCTCCTCCATTAGAGCTTCCGCAGCCACCTCATCCTCCCACTGACGTAGAGGACCACCCCACAGAGCTTATGGCTCCCCTTCAGGGAGATCTCTTTACTCCCTCGCCCTTTATCTTTGATTTCCCTCCAGTGTATGATGTTTTTTATGATTCATCGTGCCTTTTGCAGGATTCATGTACATACGATCAAGAGGTACGATGGGACGTATATGAGGAGGAGAGCGAGGAGTTAGCACCCATGGACACGTATGAATATGATCAAGGGGTGCACTGGGATGAGTCCGACGATGATGAGGAGCATCTTGATGGGGTCCACACCTATGATCTAGATTTACCTGAGCAGCATAGAGAAGACACCGTGGAGACAGCTATCACGGCACGTGAGGATATTGGATTATTTCCAGGGAAGTATCGTCCACCACTATTTATTTCATATATTTCTATTGACGATCCTCTTTGGAATACTTTTATTATGAGGGTGAAATTTTTGCAGCGAACTGATGCATCCTATTCTCTGCAGGGTACAGGTGGAGTCCTTGTGGGAATGCTGGAGGATGCATTGCTAGAGTTCGTTGGTGTCCGTGGACATGTGCGCCTGGCAGAGCCACGGAAGGAGCAGTTGGAGCAGTTGCCTGCACCGGAAAAGATACTGGATCCGCCTTTTGCTATAGGTGATATCAATCCATTAGTGTAGAAATTTTTATGCTTTCAATAAACTCGAATCCTCTCGACAGCGAGAGGACCGTATAGATTTGCTTGAATAAATATCACCTCATATGATGGCAACAAAAATCTTTTACACCCCAAACCCATTATATATATTAATTCCCCTCTCCATATTTTGATACGCCGCATCCTTTTGCTCACAACCATCGAGCATTTCTTTCAAGTGAATACTCACTTTCTTATTCATTTGACTTGATCACGCTTTACAAAGCCATGACATTTTTGATTGAGTCACTTGAATAGGATTGTTTGGTATAAGCTTGGGGGAAAGCGCTCTCATGCATCATTGCATGAGCATGTAGTTGCATTAGTATTTCATGTCATTCATGTCATCATTTTTCATTCACCTCCCTTATTATTATCGTTGTTCCTCATATTCTTTCATTATGATCACATTGAGGACAATGTGAAGTTTAAGCTTGGGGGAGTGCATTTCCATGCCATTTAGATGCATTAGTTGCATTTTTACTTTATTTTAGGGTTTTTTAGAATCTTTCAAATTTTTGCATCATCTTTTTGAATCTTCCATCTTATCTTCCTTTTATGTGTGTTCATGCATCATGTTGTGTGCTTGTTTTTCTTTTCTTTCCTCTCTTCTATTTTTATATCTTTATTTTCTTTTCCTCCTTTTGCTAGATTTGTTCCTTATGATGATGTATCTTATTGCTTTGGCAACCATCACGATGCTTATTATTCCTTGCCATGCTACTTAGAGTATTTCATAGTCCTACTATCCATGTGCTTGCTTATATATTCTTTTGATGATTCCTCTATATGAATGCATGATATTAATTGAAGCTGAATGTATGGATTAGTGTTTGGTATGCTTTTGTTGGAAGTGCTCCAAGATTCACGCATCAATAGTATAACGGAAGCATCTGCCTTATTATCTTATTCACCTTCTGTTGCATGCTTGATATGAAAGTACTCTTTACCGCTTGACTTCGCTTTTTATTGAGATGATTGAGAATATCCATACTTACATTTGAGTTTTAGTTGAAGTATTATTTTATTGAACCGTTCTTGCACATCTTAGAGTGAACCGAGTGTTACATTATTTCTTTCTCCACATATATCTTTTATTCTCTACATGTCGCTTGAGTTCACCTCCTAAAGCTACTTATATCGCATCTATTTCCCAAAAATCCCCACAAAAGAAAAAGTTAGCTCCAAAAAGTCCAAAAAGCCAAAAAGGAGCCAAAATTCAAAAATACAAATCAAATTGCTCCTACAAAAATCCAAGAAGAAAAATAAAACAAAGTCCAAAAGAAAAAAAAAATTTCTCTATCTCATTATTGGAGCCACAAAATACTTGGGAAAACCAAGGCAAAAATCCCATTTTCCACTATCATATTCCTTTAGATGCGATGCCTCAAGCTAAGCTTGGGGGATTGAATTCATTTGACCAAATGAGTGAGTATGACCTTAGAGTGGAGACGTGCATGAATGGGGATATTCGATAATGCTTAGACTTTGCAAAATATATTAGTTATGGAGATTTTTCATGATTTGAAATAAATATGTGAATGTCATGTCTCTTATTCCATTCTCTATTGCATGCTTGGTGTGATTCTTATATGCTTTAGTTATAACTCTTGATTGAAAAGTGCATCTCCAACATTTGTATATTAAATCCTATGAAATGCGTGACGTGGATATGAATTGATTGTATGAATTTAGAGAATCCTTTTTGTTGTTCTTAAAAGCTTGCAAGTACCATGTTTATGTAAGATATGAAATCCTTATAGCATGTGATTTGTATTTTCCAAGTTATCGTGATGTGTAGCTTATGGCTTGAGATCTGAGAGAAGAATCTAGCGACCCTTTCCACCTCGTGTTCTTTCTTTTTCATTTCATTTTCTTTATTTTCATCTCCCGAGTTCGTCTCTCTACTTATCTTCCTCGAGGACGAGTAAGAGGTAAGCTTGGGGGATTTTGATCGGTCCATATTTTACACCTTTTTTCTACATATTTGCATGCCATTTCGGTTGCTCATATTGCGATTTTCACGATTATTCGATGATATTGTGTTACTTTTCACTATTTCTTGTTTTTGTCGGATTTCAGGAAATATGGAGCGATCGGGAGCAAAGATGAGCTTAAGGGACTTGCACCCACTCCGGAGCGTCACCCAAGGCTCTTTTGAGGGCTATGGGAGACAGGTGGAAGAAGAAGGAACTCCGTAGGAGCGACGAGGAGGAGAAACGGAGAAGATTGGGCATTTTAGCATGCCACTCGGCCGAGTGAAGGAGTCACTCGGCCGAGCAAAGAAGCCCGCTCGGCCGGTCAGATCGGACACGCAGCAGATTGATTATCAGCGTGCACTCGGCCGCGCATCGCCAGCCCACTCGGACGAGCACGGAGATACCACTCGCCCGAGTGGCATCACGACGACGGCAAGCAAAAATCCCAGACTTACTGGAATCCGTCAGGCGATTGAGGGTTCCGACTCGGCCGAGTACCGAATGCCCCGCGGCCGAGTGAGTAAAGCCACTCGGCCGAGCCACCCCCGGAGATAGACCCCTGAGGACCTTGAAGTTACTGGAATTTTACAGGGTCTGTCACTCGGCCGAGTAGAGAAGCCCACTCGACCGAGTAGAGATGTCCACTCGGCGAGTGACGCCGAGGACACGCAGCGCCCAGATTTTCAGACATCCTCCTACTCTTTTCAAAATCTGCTATCATTCCAGTAAGCAAAGTATTTTTCTCATATTTTTTATGGATAGTAGACTTCATGACGATTCCAACGCCGCCAAGAACGCGCAAATCGGAGGTCGGATGAAATCTGGAGAATTTCTGCAAGTTGATGCTGCAGTTCTGGAATTTCCACTCGGCCGGGTCACATGTTCCACTCGGCCGAGTGCGGCCTGGGCCCAGATTTTAAGTTGCGGTTTGGGCTGTTTTGGGCACGAATTTGAGGGGTTTTATAGGGTTATTTGCTAGGGTTTTGGGAGAGTATTTAAGGGGTTTGTAGCCACCATTAGAGGGTGATCCCCCATTATATTTTCTTAGCCCCCATATATGTTTTTCTTAGGATTATTTTAGAGATTAGGCCATGCCCTAGGCCCCCTCTTGGATCTAAAAGCTTGTATTTTGGATTGAAGATCTTCATCAAGCTAAGTATTTTCTTCTTTTTATTTTGAATCTTTGTTTTTCTATCTTTTGTATGCAAGCAATGATTTCTATTGATTCTCATATCCTTATTGCTATGCTAGAGTAGATTTGTTGTTCTAGGGTTTGGGGATGAACCCTATGGATCTAATTTCATATTTGTGATGAATGAATTTCTAAATTGCTAGAATTGCTAGGAGGTTAGGTTGTGATTGATTTACTACGGATAGCTAGGGATTTCCATCGATTTGGGATTTGCAAGAGATTGGATTCTAATCGATGGGAAGGCCTAGATATTCGATTTAGATTTACAATTGGATTTCCCTAGATTTGGTTTGCAAGAGATTGGACCAAAGCTAGGATTTTTAATTGTAAATCTATACACATATTCGTTTGCAAGAGATTGGACGAATACGAGCTATCACAACCTAGATCGTAACTCGAGTTTGCACGAGAGTGGGCTCGAGGAGCGATTGGACGATGATGTCGATCTTCATGCTAGCGGCTTAGGTTAGGGTTTGCAAGAGATTGGGCCCTAACCTAGGTTGCTATAGACCGGCAATAGCGCGAGAGCGTGAGCTTGGTTCTATATTCAGTTACGAATAGTTCACCTCGACACAAGCCTAGTAATATTGAGATTCACTATTCACAATGACGAATGACGATCCGTAGTGGGAATTCCCTAGCCTTAGACATCTTTTATTATATTGTATTTGAATCGATACTTGACCAACATTTTTATCACCGACACCGACATCCACCACCATTGCCATTACATCATACCATAGCCATCTCCACCAATAAAACATTCGTAGTCAAACCAACCTAGGATAGATTGGAACCAACACCACCTCCTCGTGTTCGATACCCGCTCGCCACTACGCCGTGCGCTTGCGGTAAAACTACAATCGTTCTCCGGGTGTGTATCCGGGGCCGACCAAGTTCTTGGTTGTGCATCTTGGGTTGCATTTTGGAGCGACCAGTCATCAGCCGTAATGGTGCGTTCAGTGGTGAGGGAAATCCCTCGGTTCACGACTAATGACTAGGATCGTCCGATGGCAAGGGGTGAGGCCCCTTCAACTTACGACCGACGACGGTCGAGGGTCGTTCAGTGGCGAGGGGTGATCCCTCGGCTTATGGCTGACGATTAGGGTCGTTCGGTGGCAAGGGATGATGCCCCTTTGACTTATGGCCATCGACGATCGAGGGTCATTCAGTGGCGAGGGGTGATCCCTCGGCTTACGGCTGACGACTAGGGTCGTTCGGGTGCGAGGGGTGAGGCCCCTTCGACTTACGGTCGACGACTGTCGAGGGTCATTCAGTGGCAAGGGGTAATCCCTCCGCTTACGGCTGACGACTAGGGTCGTTCAGTGGCGAGGAGCGAGGCCCCTTCGACTTACGGCCAATGACAGTCGAGGGTCGTTCGGTGGTGAGGACGATCCCTCGGCTTACGGCCGATGATGGTCGAGGGTCGTTCAATGGCAAGGGGTGATCCCTCAGCTTACGGCTGACGACTTAGGGTTAGAAATCATTAGACAGATATTAAAAAAACGATCGACTTTGTATTTACCATGAATTAGCATAAGATAAAAGACAAAGAGAGGTTTCGATCACCCAATGTATTTACCATCGCTGGTACAATCATTGATAGTACTTTCACAAATGCTCAGCATTCCAAGGATGGGGTAGCTCCCTATCATCTAATGTAGTGAGCCGATAGGTGGTCGGACCGAGCACATCGATCACTTTGTAAGGCCCTTCCTACTTTGCTGCGAGCTTTCCTTACTTGAGAATCTCGGGGGTGAAGGCAGCCTTACATAGCACCAAGTCGCCTATACAGAAGCTACGTCTATGCACCGTGAAGTTGAAATACCGTTCCATGCGTCCTTTTTGTTCAATGAGGGTCTCCAAAGCTAGTTCATGAACCTCGTCGACCAGTTGTAGGTTGAGTTCGAGTCCTTCTGAGTCTCCCTCGTCGTAGTATTGGAGACGAAGTGGTCGTTCATTAACCTCCACTAGGACGACAACTTCACAACCATAAGCAATCATGAATGGTGCTTTACCTGTTGAGGTTTTGCGAGTCGTTTTGTATGACCATAGTATGCATGGGATCTCCTCCGTCCAGGTTCCCTCGAGCCCAGTTATTCTCTTCTGAAGGGGTCCAAAGATGCATTTGTTAGCAGCCTCTGCCATTCCATTGGACTGGAGATGGGCAACAATGGCAAAATGCAGCTTGATTTTTAGCTCGGAACAGAAATCCTTGAAGCCGGCACTGTCGAATTGCGTACAATTGTCCGTCATAATGGATTGTGTGATACCAAACCGACATACAATGGATTTCTAGACGAAGCTCCTGACTTCCTTCCAGGTGATTCGGGATAGGGGCTCTACCTCGATCCATTTTGTGAAGTAGTCGATTGCCACTATCAGTAATTTTCGTTGTTCGCTCGCTTGTTTGAACGGACCGAGGAGGTCCAATCCCCACTTAGCGAAGAGTACCAGACTGATGATGGGGATCAGATTAGTTGGAGGGGCCGAGCTGATCCTTGAGAATTTTTGGCAAGTCGGACACTTCCGCACGTACTCGACAGCATCCTTGAACATGGTTGGCCAGAAGTAACCTTGTCTTACGGCCTTCAAAGCTATTGCTTTTCCCCCGCAATGGTTCCTGCAATTGCCCTCGTAGATCTCTTGGATCATATAGAGCGCTTCCTGCGAGGCTAAACATTTAAGGTAGGAAAAAAACGTCAACCTGGTCCATCACCTTTTGTACAATGAACCGTCTAGCAGAACGAATTGGCACGCCTTCCGTTCTAGATTTCGCACCTCTACCAAATCAGGCAGCTTTTCACTCGTGCTCAGGTAACGGATTATGGGATCCATCCAAGTGACTCCTTAGTCGAGGCTTAGCAGTTCCTGATCCAACACGCTAGGGTGTGGTAGACGTTACACATACACTGTCCGACCGAGTTCCATGAGGGAGGATGATGCGAGCTTCGAAAGGGTGTCTGCTCGGCGATTCTTCGACCTTGGTACATGATGGATTCTACTCATCTGAATTTGGCGAGCTCCGCATTAGCAACTTGCATGTAGCTCTGCATTGTGTCTTTGCGGGCCTCAAAGCTTCTGTTTAGTTGGTGGACGACAAGGTTAGAATTGCTGAATAGTTGGACCACCTTTGCTCCTAAGGCTCGAGCCAATCAGAGTTCGTTGATGGCCGCTTTGTACTCTACACCATTATTTGTGGATTGGAAATCGAAGCGGAGAGCATACTCAAATATGTTTCCCACTGACGTTTGGACAATTATTCCGGCCCCTCTCTCGGTTTGAGTGACCGAACCATCAACTTGTACAATCCACATTCCCTCGTCTTCAATTGTACAAATTGAGACATATCGAGGGTGAAGAGTTAGCATCGGGTTGTATGGTAGTAACATATACCTCTTCTGTTGAGCTGTCGTTGTAAGTGTGTTCGACGATGAAGTCAGCAAGAGCCTGCCCTTTAACGGTGGTCCTCGGCTTGAACTGAATGTCGAATTCGCTCAGCTCGACTCCCCACTTCGTCCTTCTCCCTGAACGATCCAACCTCTTTAGGGTCTGTTCTTATGGAGTATCAGTGAGGACCAAGATGGCGTGCGCTTGGAAGTATAGTCGTAGCCTCCTCACAGATTGGATTAGCACAAAGGCCATCTTTTCTATTCTTGAGTAATTTACTTATGTGCCTCGGAGGACTTGGCTGACGTAGTAGATAGGTCGTTGCACTACTGAGTCCTCTTTGACGAGCGCCGAGCTTACGGCCTCCATGGTAGCGACCAGATAAATGATGAGTTAGTCATCCTTGTCTGGCTTGGTCAAGAGTGGTGGGATGTGGAAGTACTCTTTCAGTTTAGAGAAAGCTTTCTTACAATCCGCGTCCCACTCGATGACCCGTTTTCCATTCGAGGCAGATGTTATCGCCTTTCTTAATACTTTAAAGAAAAGCAACGATCTCTCGACCGACTTAGACAAGAATTGGCCCAAAGCGGCTATTCTCCCGTTCAGTCTCTGGAGTTCTCTTATGGTCGAAGGCTCCTTCATCGTTACGATCATCGTGATCTTGTCGGGGTTAGCCTCGATCCCTCGATTCGTCAGCATGAAATCGAGAAACTTCCCCGATCGAACCCCAAAGGTACATTTGGTAGGGTTCGGCCAAAGGTTGTATCGTCGGATCTATGCGAATATCTCTCAGAGATCTGCAATGTGATCCACCGGCTTCTTTGACTTGACCAGCATGTCGTCAACATAGACTTCTAGGTTCTGCCCGATTTGAGCCTCGAAGACCCTGTTCATCATGCGTTGGTACATGGCCCCTGCATTCTTCAAACCAAATGGCATTTTGGTATAACAGAAAATACCTCGATCGGTGATGAAAGAAGTCTTCTCTTCGTCTTCCAGTGCCATCTGGATCTGGTTATATCCTAAGAATGTGTCCATGAAACTGAGGAGTTCATAGCCCGAAGCACTGTCGACCAGATGGTCGATCTGGGGCAGGGGTAACTATCCTTCGGACATGCTTTATTGAGATCGATGAAGTCGATGCACATTCGCCATTTGCCATTCGCCTTCTTCACCATCATAACATTTGAGAGCCAATCAAGATATTTGACTTCTCGAATGAAGCCTGCCTCCAGAAGTCGATCCACATCCTTGATTGTAGCCTTCATCTTTTCGCCCCCCCATAGGTCTGGAAGTCGGGTTGACCTCCAGCTTGTGGGATATCACCTCGAGGTCGATATCGGGCATATCCTTTGGGGACCATGTGAAAACGTCTGCATGCTCCCTCAAGAGAGCGATCAACTGCTCCCTTGGATCGAAAGGGAGCATTGACCCAATAGAGACAGTCTTCCCTTCTTCTTCGGAGATCGGGATGTTCTCTGTCTCTTCGACTGCCACGGGACGTCGATATTCGTCTTTGGGATCGACCGGTTCTGCCTGCCATATGCTTCTCAAAGCGGTGGACAGAGTATAGCACGATCATGCTTGCTTCTGATTTCCTCTCGCTTTCCCGACTCCTTCAGGAGTCTGAAATTTGATCATTTGATGGAAAGACCACCGCTTCCATAGCTTTTAGTAGTGGTCTGCCGATGATTTTGTTGTACGCTGAGTTGATCTTTACCACCAAGATATTGGTCAGGTGAGTGACTTGTCGTGGATACGTACCTAGGGTCACCGGTAGGGTGATGATGCCTGCTATTAGGGCAGAGTGTCCGGTGAATTCCACTAGAGGTCTCGAACAAGGTGTCAACTCTGCAGAGGACATCCTCATTCTCTCCAACATGGTGAAGAAATGCACGTCGCACGAGCTTCCGGTGTCGACGAGTAATCTTTTTACGACGATCTCGTTGATGGTGGCCTTGATGACGATGGCATCATCGTGCAGCAGTTCTACACCCTCTAGATCTTTGTCTGAGAAGGATATATGAGGTGTAGAATCGCTGGGGCACTTTCGCCCTACGGATATTGTCATCAACCTTCCGGCATAGGAGCTTTGGAACGAGGTTGACAGCTCTGGGTGCGGGGACCTCTAATTATAATGTTAATGAGGCCGACGCTGGGAGGTGCCAAGGCATCACCGAAGGGTGTTGATGGGAGAGCCGACAAGGTCGAGATATTTCGTTGAATGGGATGTCGACTCGTGTTTCCCACAGACGGTGCCAAACTGTTAAGGTCAAAAATGACTGAAACAATTGTCTTGCTGACATGGACCCTTTGTGCTGAGTCGAAGCCTCGTCAACGAGTTTAGTGGGACCCTAGGTTAGAAGAACCAGGGTCGGTTGATGGATGTGGATTGGTTTATGGTGCTCGATCGACCCTCGAGCAACTTGTAAGTAGATAGATCGAGGCTGGGAAGCTCTGGAGCGTGTTGGATCTGGATCCTAACTTAGAGGGGGGTGAATATGCTAATAAAAAATTCTCGCACAACCCGCGAGAAATCACACGCAGTTAAAAGCATAAGCAGAGTAAATAAGATACAATCACAGAGTACACACAGATTTACCCTGGTTCGGTCGCATCAACGACCTACGTCCAGCCCCAAGCAAATACTAGCATTAATAAGTTCCTTCTGTACACCTATAATGGGGTTCTAGCTCCAACTCCCCACCTAGACTGTACCACACTCACCAAAGTGCAGAACTCTATCAACCTAGTAAATGTGTATCTTGACTGTACCAACACGTCAAGACCCTCTTGTCTAGCCCTAACCAGACAAGTCCCCAATAGAACACAAAACTGGTAAAGTTTCCCCTACAGAGATCGTTACTACTACACACAAATAATAGTAAAAGAGTTTAGAAAAATTCCAGTGTGTAGGCGTGGTCGTCTCTGTCAATCGACATGGGTCAGATCCAATCTGACAGTATGTGGTCGTCGTCTCGTCTGCAACTCAAGTTACGGCTTCGCTCAATGGTAGAAGCTTGTGGCTATGCTCTTCCATATTGGCAACTCACGACAATGAATGGCTCTTCAATCTCTCTCTCCCCTTGATTCTTCAATGCATCCGCACCCTTCCTTTCTGCGGCCGTAACAACACAGTTGAGGGGCCTCTTTGGCTCGTGTACTTCAATGGGAAGAAGAGGAATTATTGTTGCCTACAAAAAACAATTAAAAGGGAACAAAGTAATTAACCTTTGGCTTTTAATAACTCTCCTATTTTGCATTTAATCTTTCAATTATTATCTCTCTCTTTTTTGTTTTTTTTTGTTTTTCAATGATAACAATGTTTCATGTGTGAGTGGAGGAGAGGCCCAATTAAATTGATTTTGCTTTTATTTTTAGGTGCCTACAAAAGAGAAGAACAGTTTAAAATAAAGGAGATTTATAAAGTATATTAGAATTTCAAGAACCCTTCCCTTTTCATCTTGCTTCCTTCTTTTTTGACTTGTAGCCGCAATTTTGGAAGGGGGCTTGCAAAAATATTTCGGCCGGCTCTTCTTCAATGTGTACCGCCCTGTGCTTTAGTTGGCCTACAAAACTTATAACAAGTAGAGGCTCCTTCGGCCTGTGCACAGATCAATTAAAAAAACTGATTGCTTGCACATGGGGAGGTTTTTTGGCCTGGGTTACATGTATTGCGGCATGTAGATGCTTGCAGTACATGTATCTCTTCAATTTTTTTTCCTGTAGGGTCTTGGGAAGGCCGCGTGTCTTGGGAAGCCTGCAAACATCAAAAAAAGCACTAGGTTGTTTAGTAGCCTGCAAAAGCAAAAAGTTGGGGGAGAAAACAATTCACCAATAGTCTTTTTCTTTTTAAACTACTCCCCTGATTTTTGATTGGGTGCGGCTGTGCAAGGTCACGTGAAGTCTAAGCAATTTTTAATGCTTGGAGATTAGCACATGGGGGGACATCAATGTATTCGGCTGCACTCAATGGCATGGAGGACACACGTTGCGGCTCTCTCCCTTGATGTAGCTGAAGTCTTCGGCAACTTGCCCTTGCATTGTAGATGACAGTCAAAAGTTACGGCTTGGCCTTGGGACTTGCGGGAAGGGAAGATTGGCCAGGGTCTAGCTTGAAGCTTGAGGCTATAATGGGGAAGATGATGTGCAGGCTTGATGTGTAACGACTGCTTTTCTTGTATCTGATTATAATATAATATAATATGTGTTTTGGTGGATTTTCTCCTCTTGTGTGGTTTTCGTCTCCGTAGATTTCATTTTCGATCGATTCGTCGTATTTTCTCGCTTCTTCCTTAGGATCGTCGATTTTGAAGTGTGTCACTCGTGACGGACTTCATAACGGACGTATCTAACTGTTAGATCAAGCCTAGGAGTCTTAGGAATCAATCCCGGGGCCCCGCGCTCCGTATCGGAACTTTTCTGTGCTCATTAGCCGGTGTAAGAAGGGCCACCGACCGACTAGATGACGATCCAGTCGGTCGGCAATCCTTCTTGGACCGACTAGTGAGCTTTCTAATTTTCTGAGGAAGCTACTGTTTATCGTTAGTCGGTCTAAGAAGGTTGGTTGACCGACTAGGTTGCAGACTAGTCGGTCGGCGGTGCTTCTTGAACCGACTAACACATCATCTTAATTTTAGTTGAGTTACTATTTACTCTTAGTCGGTCTAAGAACGTTCATCGACCGACTAGTTTCTAAACTAGTCGGTCAGTATTTGTTCATGGACCGACTAACTCTAAATCATATTTTCGTTCAGGAGTTACTGTTTACACTTAGTCGGTCTGCATTGGTCGACCGACCGACTAGTTGCCAAACTAGTCGGTCAGTGGTTGTTCTTTGACCGACTAGTCTGTGTTAAAACCCTAATTTCTGG
>JAULAV010004231.1:0-22015 GCA_030789695.1 Scilla litardierei | reverse complement strand
ATGGCAGCACAACAATGAAAGTGGGTGTCCATGCCTGAATTTTTTTAAATTCAGTAATTAAAAAGCATATAACTATACTGAACACTACTCTTAAAAAATGGATAACATATTTTTTTATAATTGATAAGGCAACCTATCTGGGCATTAGATGGAATGATTCACAACATGATGTGATACTTTAAAAGATGAGGAAGATTTTGTTCCCCGTTCAGTTTCAAAACATGAAGTAATTTGTGTAAATGGAAGTTGATGTGTAGGCAGGCCAAACTCCATCTGGATACGAGGATCTAAATTGGTCATGTAAATTGAAGAAGAAGATATGAATCAAAAACGGAATGTATCAAATCAAAAAAAGCACTTACCTTTGAGCATTTTTACAAATAGTTGGTGTGCATTCCTTTGAGCTTGGACCTTTGAGCATTCCTTCATGAGGCGTCGCCTTCCTGCCAAAAACAAAAAAAACGAATCGGTCGACGAAGGCGCTCAGGCAACCATGGTCCTCCTCCATCCTGACGTTAGTGATCATTCTCTCTTACCATTGTGGGAGGCTGAGGGGTCCATTGAGAGTGAGAAATTGAGTAAGAGTTGGGGGCAAGAATGAAGGGGGGAACGGGGATGATTTCGGGGTCACCTGAGCTGGCGTCGATGATGGTGGAATCCAAGGATGAGCTTTTCTTCTGCTCCAGCATGTGGCATCAGCGTCGATGATGGAGGAATAGCTCCAGCCCTGGCGTCGAAGATGGAGGAATAGCTCCAGCATGTGGCATCAGCATTGAGCCCCTTCAATCTTTGAGCTGCTTTGTTTTCCCCTCTTTTTTGCATGAAGAAGAAGAAGCAGCTTGCATGAAGATGAAGGCAGATGACTTTCAAAATTTGAGAAGAGAAGAAAATCTGACGGTGATGTGAGATGGAGAAATGATGGGAAAGGGTCAGATTATTTCCCAGTCCCGCCAAAGTTTTTCCCCCCAATTCAATTCTGACATTTTCAAATTATTTTTGTGGCCTTCTCAAATTCCCAGTCCCACCAACGTGTTTCCCCCCCAAACCTTTTACCGAACAAAGTGTTTCCCCTCCCAAAGTTTTAACAAAAAATAATTATTAAACCCCAAAGTTTTAACAAAACAAAAAAAAATCCTATGATTTGGAGTTTCCCCCCAAATACAACTCCCCCGCATTTTGTTCCATTGTTTTTTCACATTCAAAAACATCCCTCAAACCTTCCCTCCAAATTATACACACTTTATCCTAGTCATCATCTTATATTCAATTTCTCTTGTTTTAATTCTCCTCTCCCAATTTCTCTTATTTAATTTCTCTTGTCTTAACCAAATTCTCTTATCCAAATTGTATTAACCAACAATTGTTTTATCCAATTTCTCATCTCTTACCCAAATTCTCTTATCCAACTCGTATCCAAATTCTCTTGATAACATCCCTGTTTTATAATATAGATAGACTAGTATATATCCGTGCCCGTAGGGCACGGTTCATTTAAGATATTTCCCCTCACATTGTTAGTTTTCCCAAAATTTAAAGCACAATGATTATTATTTAGTTCCCTCAAAAAATTAGTTACCCAATATATTTCACACTTAAAATCTCGGATCCCCTGATTTTAAATGAACCTCAATAATTAAAGCGCAATAAGTGTATTTATATTCAAAAAAATTGTAGGTACCCAAAAATTTGTTCCTTAGACAATTTAGTTCACTCATAAATTTTAGCTCCCACAAATTTAATTCCCTCCCGACTTAACACGTGCTCTAAGGGCACACGTCATTTAAAGTATTCCCTCCCGACTTAACACGTGCTCTAAAGTCATACTTCATTCAAAGTATTCCCTCCCTCAAAATCTTGGATCACCTAATTTGAATTACGGTGCAATAATTATTATTTAGTTTGATCAAAAATTATTTAGTTCCAAAAAAATAATTTTGTTACCATCAAGGAATTTAGTTCCTCTTAGTTCCCCAAAAGTTAGGCAGTTTCCAACCAATCCCTAATTAAGGAACTACCCTTCCAACCAAAAATTCTCCTATCAATTTTATCAGCTAAAGACTACCAATCTTCTTTCAGTAACTTTGTAGGTCTTAAAATATTTCCGAGATAAGAAATAGGGAACTGACATATCAAACAATTAAGCATATATGGCGCTTCTTACTGCCATAGGTCTGCTACATTCTACATTATAGGTATACTTATGCACCGAAAATTGCTTGCAAAAGATAGTAGTTCACAGCAAAGTCAATGAAGTATACCTTGCGTAAAGCAAATGCAGGACAGAATATTCTGCTCCACCAACGTAAATGTCCACAGGACCCCAATATCTAATTATGTCCAACAACAAAAAAAGCTTAGACACATCATAATTAACACCTCTGTACACCTTATATGGTCAAAAGGAACATACCTTTCTTTATCCTTACCAACTAATTCAATGGAATTTCTGGGGTCCTTAAATCTCAAATAGTACCTACATCGTGCAGTCAAAATTATCAATATGAGTTGCCATCATTTGGATCTTAAACCATATGAAAAGAAATCTTAAGGGTCTAACATACTGTAAATGTTTTGCCATATGATTTGCCATCATAATGTAATTGAATTTTCATAATGTCAAGAATTTTTCATAAAATTAAGGCGTGAAAAATCCAAATAATTTCCCTCCTCATTTACTTCACTGTCAGGGCATAAACTTAGCAAGAAGTCGTGACTTCTAAGAGAAATGCCCCCAACCAAGTTCCTACCGATTCACATTCATCTATCCAGTTCAATTAAAACAATATATAAACCCACTAAATTATCTGTTTTAGCTGGCAAAATAAGTTATATACATTGAACTTGCATAAAAACTATAATCACGCAGTTAGACTCAAAATCCAATATCAGTCTCCAACTCATTTAAAAATTACAATAATTAATCCAAAAAGCACCACCAAAATGATTGGAATGAAGTATTCACCTGACAAATTCACAAAGGAACACCTCCTTGTTGCTATACAAACTATGCACATTGAGGTCCATGAGATGACTAACATATTCATCCAGTAAAAACATATAATTAGGATAAGTTTATCTCTGAAAAAAGAAAAATAAACATGAATGTTAACAGAATTTGTGTTTGTTTTACTTATATATACCTCTGCTTGATACTCTTGCTTTTCAACCGGAAGATCTGATGAGTCGACAGCTGCAAACAATCGAAAAATGAGAAACGATCTTCTTTTCGTCATGAGAGGTGCTCAAACTTCCTAGCATCTTGTTTGTTCCTCATTTATGAGGAGATACTGCTTGCTCTATCGACATCCTCAAGGATTTGCTTGGAAACACATTTTTCGAACTTGGGATTCTAAGTTAAAATGAAACCAATCTTCTCAGACAATAATATGCACAATCTTCTCAGATAGCTGTATTAATCATTTTCCGCCATTAAGCAGTCTCCATTCTTAAATTGACTACAATTATAGAAGATAAAACAGCCTCCATCGTTAAATTAACAACTATCATATCATACATTCAATGCCTAGATCCATGTCAGTTAAACTTTTCAACTAACCCTTGTCCCTGCAACTCTAATGGGAAGTTGAGAATGCTCTCTTCTATTTAATAAAGGGGCATATAAAGATTTAACTTAGCAAAAGACAATGAACAAACAGAGCCTCCATATCAAGTAAGTCTATTCCTCTATAATTCATTCAGAAGGCCAAAGTGCTGGATTGGCTAATAAGCTTGTAAGCACAATGACCAGAAAGGAATCCCTCACAGGCTTCTCCAATCCAAATTTAATCCGTTCGTTCTTTAATAAAGAAAAAACAATCTACTCTGATGATCAAAAAAACGAATAATAAGTGCGGAAAAAAACTTAAAAAGCTTTCCTTTATATCTATTATTGATTAAACATCAGTTGTGCATCCAATCAAATATTACACATGACCACTGCAAAGAACTAAATTACCAAAATTGCAGATACAAAAATGAATTGCAGATACAAAAAGAAATTGATTGCAGATACAAAAATGAATTGCAGATACAAAAAGAAATGAATTGCAGATACAAAAATGAATTGCAGATACAAAAAGAAATTCATTGCAGAAACATAAAGAAATGAATTGCAGATAGAAAAATTGAAGTGCATATACAAAAAGCAATGAATTGCAGTTACAATACTAAATTAACACAAACATAAGAACCTTGAAATGAATTGCAGATACAATACTAAATTAACACAAACAAAAATGAATTAAGATTTTTTTTTCTCATGATTTCTACCACCAATCACAATCTTTCTACAACCTACCATTATAAGTGATGTGTCTTCTTGATTTGTCATATTGCTATATAATGACTTCTCAGCATACATGGTCACATGCAGACCTATCCCTTTCCTTCCAAGCAATTGTACACAGATTCCTTCATTGAAAACAATGGAGAATCTCTTCTGGGAAGTCCCTTCATATAAACTTTAAGCCAACTAGTAAAACATAATTCGCATTAGGTGGAACAATACTTTCTACACAAAAAGATGAAAAGGACATACTTACCTACACAATCCACAAAGTGAAAACTCCACTACTCTTGAAAAATGTTTACTGCCAAACAACTATATAAACCCATAAGTGGGATATGCTTAATCTTGCTCAGCTCAGAAGTTACCAACTACAGAAAATACAAAGAAATGCATAATGTTTTGAAGGAATTGTCTAAATCGATTCATTGCAAATAGCATGCACAATTAATGGTCATTTTTACATAACATCAGCTATGATTTGTTGTATAGTCTTTGATGTAATAATTCATAGAAGCTAATGGGCCCAATTATAAAATATAATTGAGTTGAATAATATTTACTTAGCATGTGTATTTTCCAAACAAATTAACCTAGTAGTCGGGTAGTAAACCGCATCCGCAGGATGCCTAATCGCTGCTTCAATCTAATGAAGATCCATGGTGCCATCAGGTTTGTTCTGGGTAGTTCTCGGGTACACTCCACCAATTGTAGATATGCCTCCGTTCTCATAAATATGTATATGGGAAACATGACAGAGTATAACCTCACTACCTCACTAAATCTCAAAGGGATAGGTCTCCAGGAGTTTCATCTTAGAACTCAAAAAGTAAAAAGTGAGGAAAGGATTGAAATCGACCTGGATCATGAAACCGGTGTTCGATTCGAGTGGAAGGCATTTCTTCATCTCGTTTGATTTTTTGATTTGAGAAATTCTTGGCTGCCAGAATCACAAGTTAGTATGGGTCACATGGAAATTACATCTATAAAATAATTGTTGGATATGGACGACATGAATACACACATGAGGGGATGTATGAGGGTATACGGACCTCAGATGTCGCGTGCACGAAAGCGTGCGTGAAGGGAACCTTTTCTCGTGTGAAAAGGACCACTTGATAAGTGGAAAAAGCCACTCGATAAATGGAAAAAGTCACTTTATAAGTGCATAAAGGCACTCGATAAGTGAATGAAGAAGAGGATAAATGAATGTGCTTATATAGGCTAATAAGCTTATAATTGGTTATTTCCTACAATAACCACCCCTAAAGCCTATAAATAGGACCCAAGGGTAAGGCATTCACACCACACTTTCCATGCCATAAGTTTGCATAAGGCATCTTATGTTCTTCTTCTCCCTTCCATTTAAATCCTCTTCTAGATAGAGATTTAGGCGGTGAAACTCTGCTCCGATACCAATGCAGAATCCTGTCAAAACAGCGACGTTAGGATCGAAATAAAGTAGAGACTTACGTTTGCGTACGCAGCACCGTAATCTCTGAACTTTGCCCTCGGATTCGGCACAACGGCAAGACAAGGCGCGGGAAGTCCTATTTCATCACTTTTATTGATGATTTCACCCGATTCGGACATATCTATTTGATATCCCACAAAAATGAAGCATTAACATGCTTTAAAACTATATGAGTTTAGTGTAGAATCAATTAGATTGCATGATTAAGGTCTTACGAACCGATAGGGGTGGTGAATATCAATCAACAAGTTTTAAGGAACTTTGTGATGAAAAGGGCATAGTACATCAGGTAACTATGCCTTATACTCCTCAACAAAATGGTGTTGCTGAAAGGAGGAATAGGACTTTAATGGAAATGGTCCGTTCAATGATGGCGCAAGCTAACTTGCCAATTACCTTTTGGGGTGATGCATTATTAACGGCCACTTTCATTTTGAACTGCGTACCCTCGAAATCAGTTAGCTCCACTCCTTATGAGTTGTGGAACCAAAGGTCTCCTGACTTAAACATTTTAAAACCTTGGGGATGTGCATCCTACGCACATATTTCCTCCCATAAGTATGGCAAACTTGGGCCACGGGGAAGGAAATGTATCTTTATACGATACACAGAGAACTCCAAAGGTTATGTTTTCGTTAGTCAGGAAGACAATGGTGGTCTAATTGAATTTGAGTCGAGGGATGTCACTTTCTTGGAAAACGAGTTTCCAAGACAGGGCGAGATAAGTCAGGACTTATCTCTATTTGAGATTAATGATCAAGAAGGATTACCTCATTCGAGTGGGAGAATTCTTGGTGAAGAAGAAAATACGTTTCAAACTTCACCAATGGATGATACGAATGATACTAATCCTATTCCATACGGGAATAATGATCCAAGTGGGAGCATTTCTAACGACATTCCAAATGGGAGTGATATTAGAATTGATCTAAATTAAAGTCAACAAGGACTTGAAGAATCTTAAATACGACGTAGTAGTCGTACATGGTTGGCTCCTCTAAGATTTGAGGATGAATTTCTGCAAACCTTTATGACTTTACTACAAGATGATGACGAGCCTGCTACTTTCAAACAGGCCGTATCATGCCCTGCAAAAGACAAATGGATGGAAGCGATGAAGGAGGAATTGGAATCCATGAAAGTTAACCAAGTCTGGGACTTAGTTAACTTACCCAGAGGACGTAGAGCAATTGGGAACAAATGGGTTCTCAAGATCAAGCATAAGGCTGATGGCTCTATAGATAGATATAAAGCTCGCCTTGTCGCGAAAGGTTTTACGCAACAGGAAGGGATAGACTACGAAGAGACCTTCTCACCTGTTGTGCGTTTTACCTCGATTCGCCTGATTCTGGCAATGGTAGCTTGCTTAGACCTCGAATTACATTAGATGGATGTAAAGACTGCCTTTCTCAATGGAGAATTGGACGAGGAGATCTATATGGAACAACCAACAGGGTTTGTAAAGGAAGGAAACGAACATAAGGTTTGTAAACTTTGTAAGTCCATATATGGTCTTAAACAATCCTCGAGGCAATGGTATAAACGATTTCAAGAAGTTGTCTTATCAAATGGATTTTCCATGCTTGATGAAGATAACTGCGTATATATCAAGAGGATTAAGAGCAAGTACGTTATTATGTCTCTATATGTAGATGACATTTTAATAGCCGGAAATGACAAGGGCTTTATGATGGATATCAAGGCTTGGCTTTCATCAGTTTTTGAGATGAAAGACATGGGAGAAGCCGCATATATCCTTGGAGTTAAGATTTCAAGGAATCGTTCGAAGAAACTTCTTTCTCTTTCACAGGAGACTTATATAAAGAAGGTTCTAGAACGGTTTAATATGCAGGACTGCAAGTCCATTGATACTCCTATAAGCAAATGCGACAATTTATGTCTGAAATCGTGTCCAAAGAACCAAAAGGAAAAGGAAATTATGGAAAAAGTTCCATATTCCAGTGCAGTTGGTAGTTTTATGTACGCTATGATGTGTACAAGACCGGACATCTGTTTTGCCGTTGGAATGGTAAGTCGTTACCAATCCAATCCAGGGCAAGTACACTGGAAAGCGGTTAAGAGGATATTGTGGTATGTCAAAGGAACTGCAGACTATGCTTTATGCTATCAAGGAGATGCCTTGAGGCTCGAAGGCTACACTGATGCTGATTGGGCGGGTGATCTCGATGAGCGACGATCGACCTCAGGATATGTTTTTCTACTCGGATCTGGTGCAATATCCTGGAGTAGCAAGAAACAATCCTGCATCGCACTTTCAACTATGGAAGCTGAGTTTGTAGCATTTAGCATGGCAGTCCAAGAGGCTGTTTGGCTTAGGAAGTTCTTAGACAGGCTAATTGATGCCAGTGACTCAGGTGCTGTACCTATACACAGCGACAGTCAAGCATCTATAGCTTATGTCAAAGATCCTAAATTCCATTGTAAGACCAAACACATAGATATCCGCTACAAATTTGCAAAAGACTATGATAAGACCAAGAAGGTAGACATAAGGTACATATCTACGCATGAGATGATAGCGGATCCGCTTACGAAGGCGATCCCCAGAGATGTGTTTTACAAACACTTATCATCTCAAGAATTGCGTAAGATCTGAGTTTTACCAATGTAAATTCCCATGTCTGTAAATGATCAAATTCAATAAAAGAATAAGTTCTTTTCAACATTGCATATGAAATTTTAAGAAATGTTTGTGTACATTTTTGAAATCTCAACTAGATTTTCTAGTATGTCGGACAGATTGAGGTTGGCTCTCTCACATGAGCAACCGCCTTTATTTTATCAGACGGGTAAAATAAAGATGAGACATGTTTAAAGTCAAAATCGTCAGACGGATGATTTAGAGTCATGACTTAAACAAAATGGTCGTATGAAAGATCTGCATCATATGGATGCTTACAAAAGATCTAAGAGGATTCTTAAATCCTATCTGTCTTATGCGGGATGTGGGTCCAGAAGATCATTTGAGTAGTAAAAGGGACTCAAAATCAGACATTGTGGTGTCTGATCATCATCTTTACAACATCATTAAGACATACGCTCCCTGGGAAAGGAGTGATGTTGTAATACGTATTCATACTACGTATTCATTTTGACCATTGGGTTAGAATAGTAATTGTGTTTACTATTATGTGAGACCCAAAGACCACATGGGTCTTAACTCGTTACCCTTATGGACTCTAAATTGGTTCCTTAAGATTTGACTGTGTGATTGCTATCTTAGCATGTTGCTTATGGACTATGGTTAATTCGGTCCGGCGAGGCATGTTAGAAAAGCAAGTCAAGTCAAGATCAAAAGGATCACAAGAAGAGGAAGATTAATTTCATATTCACATTTGGACTTTAGAGATTCAAAGCTGGCCAGCCAATTGTAATCCAGATGGGATTCAATTGTTGAATATAAAGTATAAGAAATGTGAAGAAATAATCTAGGGTAAAGCATGCGTTGATCTACTCAACTTTGCACCTCGAGGAGTGTTGTGTATCTCTAACAAGTCCACAACAGTGGACTCAATGCGCATGACGGTCACACGGCCTATTTCTCGGTATGACAAACAGAAGAGTTAAAGGAAAAGTTGTTTCCTTACAATCCCCTCAAGTGTGAGTGGGAGATGTTGGATATGGACGACATGAATACACCCATGAGGGGATGTATGAGGGTATACGGACCTCAGATGTTGCGTGCACGAAAACGTGCGCGAAGGGAACCTTTTCTCGTGTGAAAAGGACCACTCGATAAGTGGAAAAAGCCACTCGATAAGTGGAAAAAGTCACTTTATAAGTGCATAAAGGCACTCGATAAGTGAATGAAGAAGAGGATAAATGAATGTGCTTATATAGGCTAATAAGCTTATAATTGGTTATTTCCTACAATAACCACCCCTAAAGCCTATAAATAGGACCCAAGGGTAAGGCATTCACACCACACTTTCCATGCCATAAGTTTGCATAAGGCATCTTATGTTCTTCTTCTCCCTTCCATTAAAATCCTCTTCTAGATAGAGATTTAGGCGGTGAAACTCTGCTTCGATCCTCTGTGACGAAGTATCGACCGTTGTGGCGAATCCGAGGGCAAAGTTCAGAGATTACGGTGCTGCGTACGCAAACGTAAGTCTCTACTTTATTTCGATCCTAACGTCGCTGTTTTGACAGGATCCTACAATAATGTCAGTCAAAAAAATAAGAAGTTAGCAAATGATTGAAATCAATCTGGGTCATGACATCATGGTTTGATTTGAGCGAAAGCCAGCGCACAACTGTTGATTTACCCATTTCAATTCTTGGCTGCCAGAAACAAATTTACATTCATAAACTAATGGCATTCAGAAAAAAAATTATAGGGAGGAAAGGATTGAGTCGACCAGATTCAACAACTGATTACTCCAGGTCTTCTTGATTTTTCGCTCAATTGAGTAGATGTCTGTACTAAAAAAATGTACAGCTCATTCTCAAAATAAATGGGGGAGTCACTATTCTTCCAGCAACTTGATAAGATCACGTTGGCCCTGATAAGTAATCTTTCTACCCCTAAAACACACAATAAAATGAACTTGAGTCCCCATCCAAATCAATATGATAGACAAAGTTATTCACTACCTTATAATTAAGTGTCAAGCAACGATACACATAATCCAATTATTAACTATATAGAAAATACTGAATTTATTCAGCAGAATACTCATTTATATCGACAATATAAAGTTGGCGGAATAGAATTCATTAGCATGGACACATGACGAAAATCCAATTAAATTAGCCATGCACCTATCTTATGCTTCTAATTTTATCAAACAACCATACAGTCAGAGTGGCATCAAGCAACCTGAAACTGGCAGATCACAATTGGAGTAGCTCTTTAAGAAAGAAGAGTGAATTATCAGAAGATATGTCATTAGTCTTACCTTTCAATTGGTAAGCAACCAAGTCCATCGCTGAACAATTCTTTTGAGTTTTAAAGCTTACAAAGTAAGCGGTGACTGTGCCATCAGAATTTTCAGGGGCCAGAGCATATCGATCTTACCGAACAGATACTCACTTTTGGATTGAAAGCCAGAGCCAGAGGCCTTGTAAAGCGACAGGCTGATTAGCTGGTCTTCGTTGAGTATCTTGCCCGTGGTTCTAGGATCTGACTGCCCTCGGCCTCCCGATCTACAATCACGTGGTTCTAGGATCTGACTGACCTGAGCTCTAATATCATCGAGGGATCCCTAATCTCCTACGCGAAGCAATCGATCCCGGGCCTCTCGAGATCAAATCGCCACCTTGCTCCAGCGCCGTCGACGACGTCGGAGATGGAGCAGATAGAACTGCCACTGGAGAAGAGCTCCGGTTCTAACATCCTGCAGGCATGCGTAATTTCAAGAACGCTGGGTTGTTTTCTTTAACGTAATTTCAAGAACTCTAGGATGTCCTACAGGCGTGCGAACATCCTAACGACATTGGAAGCTTCAAGAACACTGCTGGAGAGAAAAATAGCCGCGCCGCGTGCGTAATTTCCAAAATTCCAACACATAAACGAAATTTTTGAGCGCTGGGTTGTTTTCTTTCCCTCCCCAAAATTTAATTCCTCCCAAAATTTTGTTTCAAACTTAAAATTTCAAATTCAATTTCTCTTCACTTATCCAATTTCTCTTATCTTATCCAATTTCTCTTATCTTATCCAATTTCTCTTAATAACATCCCTCATTTATACCCAATATCTCAACTCTTATCTATAAACTCTTATCCAATAACACATGATAACATCCCTGTTTTATAATATATATATATATATATGAGGTGGTATCTTCTAACCCCCTAAAATAACCCCCTTTTTGACCCCCCATCTTCGCCCTCCATCCCATTTAATGCAATGGATCAGATTGCTCCACCTCCAAGACGTCTCAAATGAGTTTTTGAAGAGATGGTCAATTTCTCTTCTATTTCTCCAAAAAAGTGAAGTCAATCTCTCTCACCCTCTCATCTTTTTGCAGCACGCAACTCGAAATTGAAAATCCAACGGGTATCTCTCTCTCTCGCTGGTAAACAGCAAGCACGAAAAAACTTCGAGTATTGCTGCCTCTCTCTCTATCCTCCCTCCCTCTCTCTCTCTCTCTCTCTCTCTCTGAAACGGCTGTGATCGGAGAGATCTCACCTCCCCATCCATCTTGTGCCCAACCTAGATGTCCCCTGAACTCCAGCAAGCCTGGGCTTCTCGATTCGTCATCAAAATCGCCATCGTCAACAGTTTTGGGAAATTAGGGCTTTTGGGATTTTCACGTAGAAGGAAGACTGATCTGAGAGACTTTGCGTAGAAGGAGGACTTTGATCTCAGGGACTTCACGTAGAAGGACTTTGATCTGAGGGACGTCGCGTAGGAGGACTTTGCGTAGAAGGAGGACGTTGATTCAAGGGTAAGAATGCATATTTCAAAAGATATTTATCTACATTTTGTAGTTAGGGTTTTGATTTTTTTGAATTTTTTCAAAAAATTTCTATGGTTTCGGATAATTTTCTCATTGTGACAGCATGAATTTCTATGGATTCAAAAATTAGGGCTTTTGATAAATTTCTCATTTTGTCAATTTTCTCTGATTTCGCCAAGATCGTCAAGTATAGTTTAAGTAAAAAACTTATTTTGGGTGGGCCAGGATGCATATTTAACATTGTACATGTTAGCTTGTTGAGTAATGATATGGCTGGAATTGGTCCTTGCTTGCTGTGGGTGTATGGCCTATTTGGTGGGGTGCATATTGACAGTTGAGTGGACTGAAACCATTAGTTTCAGTCCACTCAACTGTCAATATGTGGGCTGAAACCAATGGGTCAGTACTTAGGGGACTGAAACCTAGTATTTCAGCCACTGTATGGGAAGTATTTAGGGGACTGAAACCCAGGGTTTCAGTCCCGTAAATACTTCCCATACAGGGACTGAAACCCTGGGTTTCAGTCTGTGTACGGGAAGAATTTAGTCCCTTAAATACTTCCCATACAGGGACTGAAACCCCTGGGTTTCAGTCCCCTAAATACTTCCCATACAGAGACTGAAACCCAGAGTTTCAGTCCCCTAATTACTTCCCATACAGGGGATGAAACCCTGGGTTTCAGTCCCCTAAATACTTCCCATACAGGGGCTAAAACACTAGGTTTCAGTCCCCTAAATACTTGTCATACAGGGGATGAAACCCAGGGTTACAGTGCCAAAACTGACAAGTTGTTAGGACTGAAACCCATGATTTCCGTATTTAATTTTAATGAGTTTTGCTATAATATCATGTTTATGCTAATTATATTATAGGATGGGAGACACTGTGGTGCCCTTTAGATCTACTCTACATACTGTGGCGATTAAGATAAGAGAAGTTTGGAACCATCTTAGCGCTGCGGAGCACGATGAAATGAGGAGAACACCCTTCCGTTGGATGATAGAAGGGATTGTAGTAGAGGCAGAACATCTTGGTCGAATGGAGAAGAATAGCAGTGATATAATGACAATTTTAAACACATATGACTATGACAACAGGGCATTCAAGCTTGGAAGTAAGTATTTGAATGTCACGCTGACTGATATTGGAGTTATATTTGGACTACCAATAGTATGGCATCCTCTGGAAAAAGGGTATAGGGGAGGGGAGAAAGAAGATACACTCATGAACGAATACTTCCCTGGAGCCAGGAAGATAAGGCCAGCTATGGTATCATTGGCAATTAATAAGTGCCTTGAAAAGGAGATTAGAGATCCAGAGGAAATAAGATCCTTGGTAATCCTCCTTTTTTGTGCAATCAGATTCTTTCCCAAAACCGGGGGGACGATGACTACTTCAATAGTGTTGCAAGTGGTCGAGAAATGTTCTGAGATTGCTTGGGCTTCCGTGATATGTGACTTCCTCGTGGAGAATGTAGAGAAATATGCCTACTCAAAAGGAGCAATAGGGGATGAAATATCGGATTGCTTGTAAGTTAGTTTGATAGTGTATAGTATAATTTTTCATATATATTAATGCAATGCCGTAACTAACATATTTTTAATGTATTCTAGTATTGGTTGTGCGAGCATGTAAACCTATTTGACGAGATCCCTGGGAATGAGGAAAAGGAAACAAGATTCCTTAAATGGGACTTGTTGGGAATCCGAAAAGCAATTGCTGGAATAGATTTGAGCGAGCTTAATGCTAAATTGGTAAGAATTATTTTATTGTCCTTACAAGTGTACTGTTTTTGACACTAAAACCCAGTTGAGTGCACTGAAACACATGGAGACTTGAGTGGGCTGAAACCCATGTTTCAGTGCCTTCGTGTAGTCTCCAGGAAGGCACTGAAACCCAGGGTTTTAATGCACTCAACGGTACTGCTTTGGCACTGAAACCCAGGGTTTCAGTGCACTCAACTGTACTGTTTTGGCACTGAAAGCCAGGGTTTCAGTGCGAAATCTTTCCAGTTGAGTGCACTGAAACCCTGGGTTTCAATGCCCTCATGTATACTCTTTAATAACACATTCTGCGTTTACTCATCTGATTTTGTCTTAATTACAGGTATATGATTCTTTGATTATCTCATCGAAAGAAGAGTATTTTTTGCAACTGAAAAACGAAAGAATCCTTGAATTGGAAGAGGAGAATTCCATGGAAAGAATCCGTGAATTGGAGAGAAAAGTTAAGAAAGAAAGGAAGAGGGGCAGTAAGTATAAACAACTGTGAAAACGTTGTTTGTTTCTCATGTCGAATGCAAAAAAGCCAGTGTTGAATGATGAGGGATCTTCTGTCGTACCAGAAACGAGGGAGGGGAGTTCAAAGGGGAAGGAGAAGGAAAAGTGGAAGCAACAGAAAAAGGGACATGAGATAGTAGGGTCTATTGCAAGAGCAGTAAAAGCCAAACAAAGGAAACGTTGGCTTAGAGAACATTCTGCTCATAAATATGGCTAAGTATATTGGTTTGAAAGTTGGGGAAATTTGTACATAATTGGTTTGACAGTCGGAGGAAATTTGTATATGTTTGGTTGAACTTTGAAATTTGTATATTTTTTGACAGCTTCGTTGAACTTTGACAGTTTGGTTGAACTTTGAAATTTGTATATTTCTGTCAGTTGTAGTATATTGAATCAAACCATGTATATGTTTGATTGAACTATGAATTTGTATATGCTAAGTATGTTTGGTTGAACTTTGTAAGCTGTCCAAATATAGACTGAAACCATGGGTTTCAGTCCATATTTCAGCTGTCCAAATATGGACTGAAACCCATGGTTTCAGTACATATTTCAGCTGTAGTATATTGAATCAAACCATGGTTTCAGTCCATAGTTTCAGTCCATATTTGGACAGATGAAACTAGACTGAAACCATGGTTTCAGTCCAAATTTGGACAGCTGAAACTAGATTGAAACTAGACCAATAAGACCTGATGTGTTGTATGTTTATATATTGTGATCAGTGCCTCAAAATGAATAAAATTGTAGTTAAAGCTGGATTCCTTGGATATGAAGAATGGTCAGATCTCACACATGGGGGACAAGGTGCTGAAGGAACAACCAGGTTGTATAGGTCTGAAGTCTGAATTAGGAACGATAGAATATGGTCTATAATGTTTGTTTGAAGAAAAATTCTGATTGAATGTTACCAAATTAGTGGATGATGGATATAAAAGCTAGCATATTTTTGGGTAAGGGATGTAGGAATTCCATTTGGTTGGTGAAACAAGAGATAGAACTTCAGGATGTTCAAATGGAAAAATAAAGGGAGAGGATGGCTTAGTTCTCATAATAGGGGATATGGGGGATAACAATACACCAACTTCAGGAAATGAATGCAGCTAAACTTGACAACATGATACAGAGGTAACTTGGCATATCTTGGACATGGAGTTTCTGTTTTTGCTAGGTTAATTATGCTAGATTAATTATGCTTAATTATGAATGCCAGGTCCAAGATATGCCAGGTTACCTCTTATCATATTGTCAAGTTTAGCTGCATTCATTTCCTGAAGTTGGTGTGTTGATATCCCCCATATCCCCCATTGTGAGAACTAAGCCATTCTCTCCCTTTATTTTTCCATATGAACATCCTGAAGTTCTATCTCTTGTTTCACCAACCAAATGGAATTCCTACATCTCTTACCCAAAAATATGCTAGATTGTAAATCCATCATCCACTAATTTGGTAACATTCAATCAGAATTTTTCTTCAAACAAACATTATAGACCATATTCTACTGTTCCTAATTCAGACTTCAGACCTATACAACCTGGTTGTTCCTTCAGCACCTTGTCCCCCATGTGTGAGATCTGACCATTCTTCATATCCAAGGAATCCATCTTTAACTACAATTTTATTCATTTTGAGGCACTGATCACAATATATAAACATACAACACATCAGGTCTTATTGGTCTAGTTTCAATCTAGTTTCAGCTGTCCAAATTTGGACTGAAACCATGGTTTCAGTCTAGTTTCATCTGTCCAAATATGGACTGAAACTATGGACTGAAACCATGGTTTGATTCAATATACTACAGCTGAAATATGTACTGAAACCCATGGTTTCAGTCCATATTTGGACTGCTTACAAAGTTCAACCAAATATACTTAGCATATACAAATTCATAGTTCAATCAAACATAAGTTCAACCAAAATGTCAAAGTTCAACCAAGCTGTCCAAAAAAAATACAAATTTCAAAGTTCAACCAAACTGTCAAATTTCAAAGTTCAACCAAACATATACAAATTTCCTCCAACCGTCAAACCAATAATATACAAATTCCCCTAACTTTCAAACCGGCATATTTAGCCATATTTATGAGCAGAATGTTCCCTAAGCCAACGTTTCCTTTGTTTGGCTTTTACTGCTCTTGCAATAGACCCTACTGTCTCCTGTCCCTTTTTCTGTTGCTTCCCCTTTTCCTTCTACTTCCCCTTTGAACTTCCCTCCCCCGTTTCAGGTACGGCAGAAGATCCCTCATCATTCAACACTGGTTTTTCTGCATTGGACATGAGAAATAAACAACGTTTCCACGGTTGTTTATACTTATTACCCCTCTTCCTTTCTTTCTTAACTTTTCTCTCCAATTCACGGATTCTTTCCGTGGAATTCTACTCTTCCAATTCAAGGATTCTTTCGTTTTTCAGTTGAAAAAATACTCTTCTTTCGGTGAGATAATCAAAGAATAATATACCTGCAATTAAGACAAAAGCATATGAGTAAACGCAGAATGTGTTATTAAAGAGTATCCATGAGGGCACTGAAACCCAGGGTTTCAGTGCACTCAACTGAAAAGATTTCGCACTGAAACCCTGGGTTTCAGTGCCAAAACAGTATAGTTGAGTGCACTGAAACCCTGGGTTTCAGTGCCAAAACAAGTTGAGTGCACTGAAACCCTGGGTTTCAGTGCCAAAACAAGTTGAGTGCACTGAAACCCTGGGATTCAGTGCCAAAACAGTACAGTTGAGTGCACTGAAACCCTGGGTTTTAGTGCCCTCATGGAGACTACATGAACGCACTGAAACAATGGGTTTCAGCCCATTCAAGTCTCAATAGGTTTCAGTGCACTCAACTGGGTTTCAGTGTCTAAAACAGTACACTTGTAAGGATAATGAAATTATTCTTACCAATTTAGCATTAAGCTCGCTTAGATCTATTCCAGCAATTGCTTTTCGGATTCCCAACAAGTCTCATTTAAGGTATCTTGGTTCCTTTTCCTCATTCCCAGGGATCTCGTCAAATAGGTTTACATGCTTGCACAACCAATACTAGAATACATTAAAAATATGTTAGTTACGGCGTTGCATCAATAAATATGAAAAATTATACTATACACTATCAAACTAACTTACAAGCAATCCGATAGAGCATCCCCCTATTGCTCCTTTTGAGTAGGCATATTTCTCTATATTCTCCACGAGGAAGTCACATATCGTGGAAGCCCAAGCAATCTCAGAACATTTCTCGACCACTTGCAACACTATTGAAGTAGTCATCGTCCCCCCGGTATTGGGAAAGAATCTGCTTGCACAAAAAAGGAGGATTACCAAGGATCTTATTTCCTCTGGATCTCTAATCTCCTTTCCAAGGCACTTATCAATTGCCAATGATACCATAGCTGGCCTTATCTTCCTGGCTCCAGGGAAGTATTCGTTCATGAGTGTATCTCCTTTCTCTCGTCCTATATACCCCTTTTCCAGAGGATGCCCTACTATTGGTAGTCCAAATATAACTCCAATATCAGTCGGTGTGACAGTCAAATACTTACTTCCAAGCTTGAATGCCCTGTTGTCATGGTCATATGTGTTTAAAACTGTCATTATATCACTGTTATTCTTCTCCATTCGACCAAGATGTTTTGCATCTACTACAATCCCTTCTATCATCCAACGGAAGGGTGTTCTCCTCATTTCATCGCGCTCCGCAGCGCTAAGATGGTTCCATACTTCTCTTATCTTAATCACCACAGTGTGTAGAGTAGATCTTAGTGCAGCACAGTGTCTCCCATCCTACAATATAATTAGCATAACCATGATATTATAGCAAAACTGATTAAAATTAAACACTGAAACCCTGGGTTTCAATCCTGACAACTTGGCAGTTTTGGCACTGAAACCCTTGGTTTTAGCCCATGCATGGGAAGTACTTAGGGGACAGAAACCTAGTACACAGACTGAAACCCAAGGTTTAAGTCCCCTAAATACATCCCATACAGGGGCTGCAAACTAGGTTTCAGTCCCCTAAGTACTGACCCATTGGTTTCAGTCCACATATTGACAGTTAAGTGGACAGAAACCAATGGTTTTAGTCTACTCAACTGTCAATATGCACCCCACCAAATAGGCCATACACCCACAGCAAGCAAGGACCAATTCCAGCCATATCATAACTCAATAAGCTAACATTTACAATGTTAAATACGCATCCTGGCCCACCCAAAATAAGTTTTTTACCTAAACTTTACTTGACGATCTTGGCGAAACCATATAAAATTGACAAAATGAAAAAATTATCAAAAGCCCTAATTTTCAAAACCATAGAAATTCATGCTGTCACAATAAGAAAATTATCCGAAACCATAGAAATTTTTTGAAAAAAATCCACAACAAATCAACCCTAACTACAAAATGTAGATAAATATCTTTTGAAATATGCATTCTTACCCTTGAATCAACGTCCTCCTTCTACGCAAAGTCCTCCTACGTGATGTCCCTCAGATCAAAGTCCTTCTACGCGAAGTCCCTGAGATCAAAGTCCTCCTTCTACGTGAAGTCCATCAGATCAGTCCTCCTTCTACGGGAAAATCCCAAAAGCCCTAATTTCCCAAAACTGTTGACGATGGCGATTTTGATGACGAATCGAGTAGCCCAGGCTTGCTGAAGGTCAGGGGAGATCTAGGTTGGGCACGAGATGGATGGGGGAGGTGAGATATCTTCGATCACAGCCGTTTCAGAGAGAGAGAGAGAGAGAGAGAGAGAGAGAGAGAGAGAGAGAGAGAGAGGCGGGGATACTCGGAGTTTTTTCGTGCTTGCTGTTTACCAGTGAGAGAGAGAGAGATACCCGTTGGATTTTCAATTTCGAGTTGCGTGCTGCAAAAAGTTGAGAGGGAGAGAGAGACTGACTTCAGTTTTTGGAGAAATTGAAGAGAAATTGAAAATCTCTTCAAAAACTCATTTGAGATGTCTTAGGGGTGGAGCAATCTGATCCATTGAATTAAATGGGATGGAGAGCCAAGATGGGGGGTCAAAAAGGGGGTTATTTTAGGGGGTTAGAAGATCCCACCTATATATATATACACATACATACATACATACATATATATATACATACATACACACATACATACATACATACATACATGGTTGTAGTGTTAATGTTGACTATCTAGTGAATATATAAGCACTTGTACTAACTATACCTGCCTTGAATTATAGTGTGATGTGGTTGGAGTAGTTACTAGAGTGGCTAGGTATATTTATAGTTAGAAAGTCCGAGGACGGACATTATTCTAAGGTGGGTAGAATGTAACGGCCGCTTTTCGACCGTTCGTTTTTCGCGCGTACTTTCCTCTTTTGTACGCATAGTTTTCTTCGTCCTTTCTTCTATACGGAATACGCGATATTATATGTCTTTGTGACCGTATGGAAGAGTAGTTATTTGTGGGATTTTTAGTGAACGTCATTTCACGGGTCGTTCTCCCACAAATCAGCTTTGAATGAAGGGGTGTTCTAGCTCCTAGACTTCAATGCTTAGTTTTTATTTTTATTTTCGTTCTCGGTGGGCTTTGCTCGTGACCGAACCTCGTATCTTTGATCCTCTTGTCGTCATGGTCGACTCGATATTTTTTTTCATAATTATCGGACACCATTTGCTTGGCCTAGCACACTAATTACATTCTCAAACCCGATTACCCCTAAGCCAATTTGAATTTCAATTTATCATAACCTCATGGATTCTTACGTATCAAGAATGATTTATGGGGAAACCCTCACCTTATTTTCCCCTCTTTGCACACCCCCCTCGCTCAGACACTCTCTCCCCCATCACTTAAGTACACCTCTTTTATAACATGTTATAGCAAGTTTCTTCATGATAAAAACCGACCCAACGAAACCCTTAGGGTTTCACGCAAGGCCAGCCGCCCCTTCCAAATGCATGTGCAGCCTCCTCCCATCGCCATCGGCCATCCTTCGATGACCTCCGACCATCCCCTACCTTCCTTCTCTCTCTTCTCTCCCTCCTATCTTCTCTTTCTCCATTGGAACTCCCATAAAACCCCATGGCCGGACCTTGACAGCCGCCCATCCTTGTACCCACGCGTTCAGCCACCTCCAGCCACCTCCAGCCTTCCCCCTCTCCCTCAACAACCCCAAAATCCTCCTCTCTCTTCCCTCTGCCTCAAAACCCCATGAAACACCTTGAAACTCAAAACACCTCTAAAAACTGTCGTTGCCGCTGAAATTCTATCGGCAGCCCAACTCGCCTTAAAACATGCGTCCACCCTTGTTCGGCCACCGTCGGCGATCATCCCTGCTGTCGTCGACTTCCCCTACATTCCCTCTACCTACGGCAACTCTTTGATACTCCTTCAGGCCACGGCAAACCCCACTATGAACCCAAACAATTGGTATATTCCAGATCTGTCCTTTTGGCCTTCAAACTTGCGCCCACCGGCTTCTGGCCGCCACCGGCAACCATCCTCACCACCGGTGACTCCCCACAGCCCCCTCTAGGTACTACACATTTACTACCTCATCGAATCGCAGAAATCCTGCTGCGAACACAAAACAGCCGGTCTACACAAATCTGTCCTCTTATCCGCAAAAAGGCCTGACTCGTCATCGTCGGCAGTTGCTCTGGCCACCCCGCAGGTGAGCACGGTCCCTTCAACCACCACCAATCCCCGACAGCCCCCATATGTCGAGGATTTTACGTACATTGCAGATCTCGTGCGTTTTCCCTGACGTCGTAGCCGTCGCTGAGACGTTTTGTTGCGCTACTCTCAACTGAAGCGATCCGATGTCGTACCCGTTGCCACGTCATCTCGCTACGCTACCCACAGCCGAGACGATCCTGACAAGATCCTGAGACGACCCTTACTGTGCTACCCGTAGTCAAGGACACAAGCACCGCTACCGTTTCCAGACCCGACGTCAGACTCGTGCGCGTTCATCGCACCAGGTTAGCCACCTTACTCGTAGCAACCCAAACTTTAAGTCATCAAAACCTAACTAAAAATCGTCAACTAAAGTAACTAAATTTACTTTCTGCTCATTTAAAATGATGTGGAACCGTAGATCGACGATCGGACTTTTTGACTGTGTACATAGGATAGAATCGTCGGATAGGCTGAACAGACATCTTGACATGTGACTGTTAGGGTAGCCACGTTTAATCTAGAAATGAACCCTAATAGGATTAATGATGAGCATGACCTGACACCGTCGCTTGACTCATTTTAGACTACCCCTTACCGACGCTTGGACTCAACGAGACGCTCCCGACAGACGTACCACTCACCACCACAGGCAAGTGTTTCCACTTGCATACTTTCAGCCACGTTTAGGCCATCACCCCTTAAACTATAAAAGTACTATTAAAGAGAACCAGACGTGAAATGATAGCATCCGAGACCCCCCTGAAAGCTTAGACTTGACGACAAAGTCTAAGCACAGACAACAAAACAACTGACACCTTAGGGCTATTCTGTGTGTGCATGTGGACCCCGTAGAATAACAACTGAACAACAGAACATTCATAACCGGTCATATCTTGTCTTCTTT